>JAWWEY010017050.1:0-36039 GCA_035582745.1 Loriotus luctuosus
CCACATATCCACACTCTTGGTCCACCTTAGCTATAATTTTATTTAAGCTAAGGTGGGCATTATTATTATTATTATTATTATTATTATTATTATTATTATTATTATTATTATTATTATACTATTATAATATTATTATTATTATGCTATTATTAAGCTAATAAATAATTTTATTTATTTAATTTAATTTAAAGGAAGCATCCTTTCTTAGGTGCCCAGTAGGGCATTTCTCAGCTGTGGCCTCAAAGCTCTCTGCTGGCCACACATCATTGCAGTGGTACCCAACAGCCCAGGCCAAAGTTTAAATCCAGCACACAGGGCAGGGCCCTGCTCTGCTCTGGGGTACCCCAGGTCACACACACTGCAAATGCAGAACCCACAGCACTGAGATTCTTCTGAAAAATAACCCTGGAGAGGAATTCCCTGATAGCAGCATGATTTCTGTCCCTTACACACCCACATATCCACACTCTTGGTCCACCTTAGCCATATCTTTTAGGAACCATCCTTTCCTAGGTGCCCAGTAGGGCATTTCTCAGCTGTGGCCTCAAAGCTCTGCTGGCCACACATCATTGCAGTGGTACCCAACAGCCCAGGTCAATGTTTAAACAGAGTTTTGTACCCAAAGGAGTCACAGAGGGAGCCAGCAGAGCTCACCTGTATCCTCTGCTCATGCAGAGCTGGATTCTCCACAGCCACCACCACACATCTCCCAGCAAAGCAGCCAGGGAGGTTTGCATCCCCTGGGCACATCCTTGCCTGAAAAAAATTTTTTGGGTTGGGAAGGACCTTAAGCCCATCTAGGACCTTAAATGGACCTTAAAGCCCACCGAGTTTCACTCCTCTATCATGGGCAGGGACCTTCCACTATCCCAGGCTGCTCCAAGCCCCATCTTGGCCTTGAACATGCCCAGGGATGGGGCAGCCACAGCTTCTCTGGGCAACCTGTGCCAGTGTTTTACTGTAGGAAATGAATTTAAAGAAAAATTGTAAGATCTGTAATTAATCTGTATGAATTATAACATCTGTATTGCATTAATTATAACATCTGTATTGTTTCACCCTTCACATACGACTGAAAATAGAATAAAAGTTTTTAAAATGCCTCTCAGTTGCCCCATCTCTGGGTCAGAAAAGGACATAATCTGACATTTTACCACTGTCATTGTAAAAAAAAACCCAAAAAACTCCCTTCCTTATATCCAGTTTAATTTGACCTTGTTTTAGTTTAAAACCATCACCCCTCATCCTGTAGCAACAGGCCTTGCCTAAAAAGTTTGTCCTCATCTTTACTGACCCCCTTTAACAACTAAATATGGAAGAGCAGGAGCTTGCACAGCATTTTATCCCCCAAATTCACACCAGCCAGGAGCTCTGTTTTGGTTTGGAACAGGAAAGGGGCATTGCCACAACCAACACTGGGATGCTGCGTGCTGGGGGAAGCTGTGGGACAGAGCTCCAGAGCTGCCCCAGCAGCACATCCCACCAGCTGTGCACAGAAAACACCTCCTGCTCCAATCCCTCCAGCAGGATACCAGAGTCATCCCCACCCACATTTTGTAATCTGGAGATTGTGGCAGTCATATCTTCTGAAAAATCCCTTCGCCCAGGATTTTGCTCCTGGGAAGCTGAGAAGCTTCAGAGAAAAAGGAAAACAATATTGATCTCATTTGCTTCTCCTGTGTTTTGCTCCTTTGGAATGTGTTTGGAGATTGTTTACCAACAGGTGATTGTTTCATTGGGTTCATGTGAATTGTTTTGACTTATTGGCCAATCAGGGCCAAGCTGTGTCAAGACTCTGGAAGGAGTCACGAGTTTTCATTATTATCTTTTTAACCTTCTGTAAGTATCCTTTCTGTATTCTTTAGTATAGTTTAGTTTAGTATTCTTTAATATAATATAGTATAATAAAATAATAAATTAGTCTTCTAAGAACATGGAGTCAGATTCATCATTCCTTCCTGCCATGAGGGCACCCCACAAATACAACAGACAGCTATTCCAGGAAATGAGAGGTGAGTACAATTTAAATGTGCTCATTTCATGTGTAAGTGATAGGACAAGGATGTGATATCCCTGCCCTTTTAATCATCACTGCTTCTCAACATGTACCTATGGAAGTGCACTGGTTTAAGCTGACATTTATAATGAATTTCACTAAAAAACAACATGATAATGACTTGTTACACTGGTACACAACTATTCATAAAATCATTAAGTGGCAGTCACACTCTTAATTTTACATGTTAGTCGTGGATAGTCAAGTTTTATTTTTTAGTTGTGGGTGGTAGGCAGAGGGAGAAGGCAAAAAAAGAGGTTTTGCATGGAAAAAAGAAAGAACCATCACCTTACAAACAAAAGCTTAGACAAAATCAGTATTATTATCAGATTTCCAGGCACTTCGGGCAGTGTCAATGAACACCAAACCCAAACTCTCTGGCAGGTGCCCATCCATCAAGTTAAAGGAGGAATTCCTGTAGCTGGGAAATAGATACACTGAGTCTATATCTCAGGATGTATTTCTATAAGGACACATATCTATACATCCACAAGGCCTTGAGGGGAAGTTGTGTGGGGAGCATCTGAAGTCACTGGGCCTGTTCAGCCTGGAGGAGACTGAGGGGAGCCCTCTCTGCATTTACAGCTGCCTTGTGATGGAAGAGGAGGGGCAGACACTGATTTCTTCTCTGTGGTGACAGTGACAGGACCCAAGGGAATGGCCTGAAGAGAGAGAGATGAGATTGCACCATTAAGGCTCATGGAAAATCTGATCTGACACAGGAGAACAAGTTTTCAAACACTGTTTTCTCATTTTCCTCTTCAAATTGTGGCTTTTTGTGTGGGATTCAACTGACATTTATTAAAATGTTCTCAGCGGGTGAAGTGACAAAATATTCCGTGGCAACTGCTGGCTCGGTGTCAGGTCAGCTCTTAAACTGTGAGGAGCTAATCACTGCTGCTCCAGCATTACAATTAAAAAGGTGGAAAAGGCACTATTGCTACAAATTTTCATTTACATGATCCCAGTGAGAAGGAACAAATTTAACTTTCATCTCCCTCCCCATTTTTTCAATTCCTTTGAAATACGAAAATGCTCGTATTTTTCGAGCAGAGGATGCTCCCTATTTGTCTGTCTTTTCATGCAACTTTGGAACACTCCAATGACTATGATGTCATCATTTTTCTCCTTTTCCACATGAACTTAATAGTCTATTACCTCATGGTTAAGAGACATTTGTAAAGTAATCTAATTATCTACTGACATCTAAAAGTTCCCCCTTTAAGGAGGATCCCTTTTGCAGCTGAACCATCCTAGTGCTGGTTTCAGAGTTCAAGCCTCCCAGAAAATGCTGCTGCCCCAGAACAAACTTTTTATTTTAAATCATCATCATCATTACTTTTCACACACCCAACAGCAACCTCTGGTTACCAAAGCTGTTTAGTTTTTCTTGCTCCCAATGTCGTGTCTTAGATGGGTGTGGACAACAAGACATCAGTTTGAAATTCTTATTTTAAGTTTGGAAGACAGAAAGTGGTGCTAATGAATATAATTGAAGAGAAGGTGAGGAATTTCATTGAATTTTGTTTCTTAAAATTTATTTTGCCAAAAAGTAGCAAGGAATAAAATACAGTCTATGTAGTAACACATTTGGCACTCTTCTAAGATGGGAAGAGGATATGATATTGGAATCTCAGCAAATCCAGCCCTCCAGTTAGAAAAGGACTGCTAAACATCACATAAGAAATGTATAAAAGAATCCAGATTCCTTCAGAACAAAATTAAAAATGCAATTTTTTCTGAGTTCCTCCAGGCAACCAACACCCTTACTGGGAGTAATGATGTTTGCCACTGCTGTTTGTACTGCTCAGCACATGGGCTGAACAGGACAGCTCACAAACAATGGAGGTAACAGCTCTGCCAATGGCATTTTCTCAAACAGAACATGACACAGCCCTGCAAAACCTTTGTCACAATTTGACCTAACAGGATCTGACAGGATTTGCTCCAGCACTTTCCAATCTGGTGTCATACCCCACCTGAGACTGTCACTGCCCTGTGTAGGGATCTGGGCTGGCTGGGTGTGATCACAAGGCTGATTCCCTGCTACCACACTGATTTTGAACACAAAAATTTTAAGTCAAAATTAATTTTGTCTTAATATTAAGTCAATATTATTGACTTAATATTAAGCTGGACTTCACACTGGTGATCAGGGCCAGTTTAGTAATCCCAAACACACAACTGGGAAAGTAGAGGAAAAACATTTTACCTGTTTAAGGTTTGGATTTGTGGGATATTTGTGCTGCTTGCTGCCTTCACAGTGACAGCTCTGAAACAAGAGTCTCAGCAGTAGCACAGCTTAGGTTTGTGAGCAGCAGGACTAAATGTCAATCCTTCCAAACAGAGTACTGTTAGCCTGAGACAAGTGCTTCAGAACATCAAACCTCCTGATCCAGGCCAGCATTAGTGTGAGGAGACCAGTTCCCTTCTCAATGTCATCCAGAGATTTTTTCCTTCTTTCATCTTAATACATGACATTTATACACAGCCTGTCCTTTGGGTCTGAATCCTGCCAGAAAAGGATTCAGGATTCTACAGCAAAGGCAGGCAAACCCTGTAATCCCCCACTTAAAGGATTTTTCATAGCCTTTGCTAGGGAAGGATAACATTCATAGGAAAATGCTGAACTCCACGAGTACAGGGGAAGCTTGACCTATGTTCAGTTGTCTATCAAAAACAAAAGGAAGGGGGTAATTTTGGCCACTGATCCTGTGCAGAAGCTGTGCTGACAATGGGTTTGTGTTTGCATGCTGAGAGGAATCAGGAGCCTTGCCAGCAAAGCCCTGACAGCTCCTCTGCAGGGAGCAGGCCCTCGGTGAGGAAGGAGCAATTCCACCAGAAGGAATTTGTATTCTCTGTTGCCAATGTTTGTGGCTCTCCTCCCACAGTGCACGGACTCAGTCATTTACAAACACTTCCACAACAGAAAATTATACACATATATTTTAACATATGCACCTAACACTATTTTCTAATGAGGATGAAAGCATTACAGAAGAAATTCCCCTTCTTCAGAGATGAAAATGGCAGGTCTAGATCTACACTTCCTAGCCCATTTATATTTTCATTTACAGCAATAAAGAAGCATATAATAAACCACTCTGTGATGTACACTAGCTCCCATGCATTAACTTCTGCTCTTATATTCAGAGAGTTAGTGGCAGAAAGCATAAAATTTCTTACTTTTTGCTGCTGTGGGAAGAGCTCACTTAGAGCCAAACTTCAAACCTCCTTCTCCCAGGAAATAAATTGCTCATCTACCTGATTGTTTCACTAGGTTGGCTTTGTGCCTCACATTCCCTTGAATAATTAATTTCATAAAGTAACCTGCTGCATGTTCACTTCACTAATGTGCATTTTTCAGTTCCCACTGGAAAGGATCATTTGAGTGAATGATGGGTAAGAATTACAGGGAGGGAATGCCACACCACAAGAGAATAAAGACAGATAAACAAAACTTTTTTAAAGAACATTATCATTTATATTAGTGCAGATTCTGCCTCACCTCCCAAATCTTTAGTGTAATTTCTCTAAGTTCTGCACTGGAGCTTTCCCCCAAGGACTTAAATTTTGGACAAGATGAAGGAAAAAGCCACAAGATTGCTGGATAATTTTAACCTTTTAAAGGGTTTTGTTTATTCACTTTGCCTCATGGTACTTCAGCCTGGCTCCTCCCTTTGGCATGAGTATTCCCCTTCACTCCTGTCCCTTTCTCCTCTGCCAAAACCCAAGAAAAAAAGATGACATAACTGGAGGCACCAGCTCTCAGGTGGATGCAGAGCAAGGCCTTATTCCCCTTGTTATAGACCATGGAAAAAATTCCCTGAAATTCAGTAATCCACACTGCAGTGCCAAAGCTGCCATTATCATCAGACCTTGGGAGCAGCAGGGCTGCCACAGGGGGCTCTCAATCAGCTGGGAGTTGATTTATCACCAGGGTTTGTTCTCTCTGAACTGTATTTATTGGCATCATTGGCTAGGGTTCTGCTGGCTATAATGCCAACCTGCAAAGGGAATTCTGATCCCTGCCTCAGTTCCCATTCATGTGCTGCACATGTATCAGCATCTCCTGGTGCCTTGACCTTGGTGTAATGAACAGCACCAACACCAGTTGTGATTGTTGTCATTGCATTTGCTTCTGAAAGTGTACTAGAAACCAGAAATCTGTGCACTTTCGTGGTTTTCTTTTTTTTCCTTTATGAAACAGTAAAGATTTTTCAAAAATATGCTTCTGAAATAAAGGTTAATAAAAGGACATAAAATAATTAAAAACTGCAATAAATACATCTCATGCCTCCTTCATTGCTGAAGGATAATAAATTTAAAAAAATAAAGTGGCCAAAACACCTATCAGTGTGCTCAGTACTGGGATGCTACTGGTGCCTACAGGGGGACACTACAAATGCAGAGCCTGATGCTGGAAATAGCAAAACACCCACCTGAATAATAACATAAGAACAGGAGCTCAGTTCTCAGCTGGCATGGACACAGCCAGCATCCAAACCAAAATGGGAATCAACACAGGAGGGACAAAAATCCTCACGAGCCAACATGAAATTCATGATTATCCATTCTCCACATTGGAGCAAAACTGCTATAACATGTGAAGATTCTCTTCTAAGGTTTTTATTTCAGCCACACACCCACAGAGAAAACATGATGCAGCCTAAAATCCCCAATTTAACGATACCCAAATAGTGGAAATCATTTTGCTTGCCATAGGATTGCAGATGAAATAAGGATTCCAGGCAGAAATTGGCCTTGTGCTCGTGAATAAGTCATTCTGACAGAACTTATTGATTTATGGGTTCAAGCACACCGTGCCAGCCCATCACAATGCACACACAACCCTCCTTTAATAATTTACAACACTGAGGTTTGGAGTCTGGGTTCCCCAGCTGCTGATGCCTTTCTCACAGTGGGGTGGAACGGATGCTCTCAGTTTGCTGAACTGTAAACTCAAACAGATTATGATGTGTCCATGTGAAAAATTACAGATATCAAAATTTGGGTTTTTATGTGCACACTGCAGCATCTTAAGAGGTTTTAGTAGACAATATATTGTGCCATTATACCTAAAAACTAGGGTTGTTAAAGAATTTGCTTATTGCTGCAAAATTTTTAATTCTTTAACACAACTTTTCTTCAAATTCCTCTCCCCCAAAAAACACAATTTTTAATTCTTTAACACAACACTTTTCTTCAAATTCCTCTCCCCCAAAAAAACACAAAACCAAAAATCCTGCCAAAAAAAACACCACCAAAAATTCCTCTGAAAACAAACAAAAAAAAGTCAGGAAAAACCCAACCTCACACACATTCATTTTAAAGTACTGGTTTTGGAGAAGACAATTCATAGCAGCTGGGGATATATTTTATTGAAAGAATTATGATAGGAGAAAAGGGGCAGGAAAGATCCCTTAATGCCTGTCTCTTTCTCTCTCTCCCAGTGAAAATCTCATTTCCTTTAAAATCTTTCAAGAGCATATATACCCTACATAATTCTACTTCCAGAGGTAACCTTTATGTTTAAGACTTGAAAAAATTGCTATTTCTGTAAGATTTCATCATCTAAGCAGAACTATAATTTCATTGTCAAAGTAGCTGTAGAGTACATGGTGCATCAGGAATAAACCAGAAGGTTAAAGACTCTATTTCCTCAGGCTGTTAAAATACAGAAAATTAATTAGGTGCCCAGTTATCCCTGAGGTAAGGGAGGACACATGAACCATTTGTCTAATCTTACTCTTATTTTATGCTTTTAGCAGATCAACATCTTCCTCAAACACTTCTTTTTTTTGGTTGTAGTCAGGATTTCCTCAATGTCACAGATCAGTTTATCCAAATCATCAGAAAGCTCAGTGTCCCCATAAAGCTGGTGTTGGGCTGCAGCACTAAGAGAAACCTGTTACTTATGATACAACTTAATAATCACAGAGCTCCCCTCACTGCTTTCTCCTCCTCTGTGTTTTACAATGCATTTTCATATGACTCTGAACAGTTTTATCATGGTCATTTAATGCATTAAAGAAAATACTGCCATTTAAATATAAATCTAAATATAAATTTTAGCATTACTTTGCTAAAATCCATTTAATAATAACAAAATGTGTTTTCCTGGTTTCTTTGGCTGCCAGAGTTTGTTTTATTCTTAGAAGCAAACAGCACAGACAGTAGAAGATCTATGAAATAATTTTTTACCATGGAATAATACTGGACACTTGGAAGCACTAGATAATCTTTATATATATCTTGACTCAGTTCTAGCTTAAAATGGGGAAATTACTTTTGTGCTTTTATGTTTTAATCAAAGCATAAAAGATAAAAGCTACTCAGTTTGACATAAGAAACTGGCACCAACTCACGTCTGACTCTTCTTAGAATGACCTACCCTGCTGACAAAAACAATTAAAATAATATCACTGTTAACTCAGTGCAAAAGCCTTCATCCTGTGAGAAACAAATGGAGACAAATGAAAGATTAAAGTAGCCCACAGGTGACTTTAACTCACAGTCACAGCTGATCTTGGTGTGTTTTTGGTACTTTCATCCCCTGTGTGCTCCAAATCCTCCACTCCATTACACAGCTGGAAAAGAGTTATTTGGGAATGCCAAGCAACAGACAGAGTTTGAGAAACAAGAGTAAGCAAAGAAACTCAGGGAGAGATACATCAGCAGGAGACCCAGGTCTCTGCAAGGAGGTCAGCACATGAGTCACACTGAGGCTGCTCAGGAACGTGCACAGCCAGCCTGTGGTTTTCCAGCTCACCTGAATAAACACACAAGATACTCCTTTTATTTTCCACTGCTGATGCATTAGATCTGTGCTAGGAGTGTCTGTATAACCTGGAGGTCAGATACCAATTACTCCTCAGGCAAAGAGGCAGAGGAATATTGGTGATATTTTTGCCCAACGTCCGAGAGAAATGATGAGGAGGACTCCATCTTATCAGAAGGCAAGTTAATCACTTTATTATACTATATTATTCTACACTATATTACATTACATCTAAACTAAATCTACCAAGCACTCAACTGCACAACCACTTGTGACTGTCAGCCCACAATCCTGACACACACCTGGATTCAATGGGTCAATTAATCAAAACACTCACACCACAATCCAATTGCCAATTCCCTTCAAGGGAACAATCTTCCACAATGCATTCCACTTGTGAACAAACCCAGGAGCAGCAAATGATATAAGAATTGTTTTTTTCTTTCTCTGAGGTTCAGAGAATGTGAATCCCAGGAATGTTCCTGGGAAGTTGTGCCTTGATTTTCTCTGTGAAGAGAAATGCAGCTACAGAGGACTAATTCAAGAAGCAAGGAATATTCTCTCCCCATGGTTTAACTTCCTTCAAGAAGTGATGGAAGGGAACAGAGAAGAAGTTTCTTCTGAACAGCACTCAAAGTGAGTAGCTTTTTCTACTTTTTGGTGTACCAGCCTGAGTGATTTTTGGTGATCCTATTGTTTTCTGGTCTCTTCAGGCTCTTCTCTTGACAGTCAACACAATTCCTTCTGCCTTGTTGCCTGACCAATATGCAAATAAAGATTTACAAAACTAATCCAGCTCTTGATATAAGTTTGCACAGTTTCAAGATGCTGTGCTTAAGGATTAGAGCAGCAGCTGAGGGGCACTGTGCAAGGAGCTGAGTGAACTTCAGTTTAGACAAAAATTTCAGTCTGCCAACTTTGCTGCTTTTAAAACACACTTTCTAAGAATAATTTCAGAAGGTCCCCCAGAGCAGCCTGTACGTTTATACAGATTAAGAAATTAAAAACTTTTGCCATTTTTTGATATGAAAAATATTTATTAATTTTGTTTAGTAAAATTGTGTAGAGATATGTAAGATAATAAGAGTTGCAGGAACTCCACTGTGACACACAGAGTAACACAGGAGTTACTGAGTGCTGAGATTATGGAGCGTGCACTTGTGAAATGCTGACTCCTGTCACATTCCTTTGAGAAACCTCAACCCCCCAGTGTGCTGCATGCTGATAATCACATCTGAAATGACACAGTGTGGGCAACTGCCCTGTAATACATCACTTTTCTGTTTAGTCAGAAAGTGATAAAAAAGGGTGCAGAAAAATAATAGATTATAAATTTCATTTTTAGCTCTTCTTTATAGAGGGGAGAAGAACCTGTAAGGGCTTCCAAGCCATCTGTTATCTGAGAAAGTCAGATTGTTACAGGTGAGAGTTTACTTTTTAATAGCAGAAGAAATTTATAGGAATTCTGATGGAAATGTTGTTCAAAACATATGGGAGTATCCATAATGCACCTGTTTTAACTCTCAGTACTCATTACATTGTGGATTTAATAATTTGTCCATTATTAGTCTTTTTAGCTGCAAGATAATCATCAGATGTGTTTCAGTGAAAGCTGTGCAAGTCAAAATGATCCAACCTTGACTAAATTCTTGAATAATCCAAGAAACAAGGAATATTCTCTCCCCATGGTTTAACTTCCTTCAAGAAGTGATGGAAGGTAACAGAGAAGAAGTTTCTTCTGAACAGCACTCAAAGTGAGTGGCTTTTTCTACTTTCTGGTGTACCAGCCTGAGTGATTTTTGGTGATCCTATTGCTTTCTAGTGTCTCCAGGCTCTTCTCTTGATAGCCAACATCTCTTGATAGTCAAGACAATTCCTTTTGCTTTGTTGCCTGACCAGTATGCAAATAAAGATTTACAAAAGTAATCCAGCTTTTGATAAAAGTTTGCACAGTTTAAAGATGCTGTGCTTAAGGATGAGAGCACAAATTACACATTTTACGTAACCAACAAATAAAATCTGAAAATATTATCTAAAATACTAAAATATCACAGTAGTACCATTTTCTTCAACACATTCATCAGCAGGTTGAGGGACATCATCCCTCTCCCTCTTCTCAACACTGGTGAGGCCATGAGCAAAGGATTGTGTCCAGTTCTGGGCTCCCCAGTAGGACAGTGACATGGACACACTGCAGAGAGTCCAGTGAGGAGCAACAGAGGATGAAGGTGTCACATTCACATTTTCTGAAAAAATCCCTTTGCCCAGGATTTTTCTCCTGGAAAGCTGAGAAGCCTGAGAGAAAAGAAAAACAATTTTATCTCATTTGCTTCTCCTGTGTTTTACTTGTCTAGAATGTGTTTGGAGATTGTTTACCCACAGGTGATTGTTTCATTGGATTCTGCTGTGAGTTGTTTTCTCTCTTTGGCCAATCAGGGCCAAGCTGTGTCAGACTCTGGAGAGACTCACAAGTTTTCATTATTATCTTTTTAGCCTTCAGTAAGTATGCTTTCTGTATTCTTTAGTATAGTATAGTATTCTTTAATATAATATAGTACCATAAAATAATAAATTAGCCTTCTGAGAACATGGAGTCAGAGTCATCATTCCTTCCTTCATTGGGGCACTTCACAAATACAATATGAAGGCACTGGAGCCTCTGTGCACTCAGGCTCAGGGTGATCTTATCCATGTTTCTAAACAGCTGAGGGGAGGCTGAAAAGGGGTAATATACCACTGAATTTATCATCGCTTCCCAAAACTTAAAACTTATCAGCTTAAAATTCAAAACTCAAAACTTAAAATTTATCAACTATTACAAACTTTAAATAACAGTTCAATAATAACAACTTAAAGTATTATCTTACATAAGTCTACACAATTATGAAACAAAATTAATAAATATTTTATTTTTCACATCAAAACCCATTCTACGCTTCCAAAGTTTAAAAAAAATCCTCCAAGCCCTACAAAAACATGTTTACTTATATTTTAACAAATACAAAATCTAAATAAATTTCAGTAGAAACATAAAACTCTATCAAGTATAAAGAAACACTAACTGCTCAACAAACAAAAAAAAAAAACCCACACAAATCTAAATTACTCAAAAATTCCAACCCTTACATTTCACCCATAAAAAATTATAAACTTTAAGTTTCTTTATAAATATAAAAATCAATAATGTTAATATTTAACAAAATATATAATATATATAATATAATTATAACAATATATTATGATTAGACAATATTCATATATTATAAGTAATTTAATAATTATATAATTATATAATATGAAATATTATATAATATTTGACAATTTTTTGTTAAATAATAACTTCAATAAAATATAAAATTTAATCAAATACATGCCCAACAAATAATTAACAAAACTACCAGAACAATATTTATATTTCAAACTTATCCACGTTTCTAAACAGTTGAGGGGAGGCTGAAAAGGGCTAATATACCACCAGACATGAATTTATCATCTCTTACTAATACTACCTGAGCAACAGAAAAAGAAATGTGAGATTTGTTTATTGAGTCGAATTCTTCCAACGATTTCCAACTTCAAATCTGTCATTGAGTAATTTGTTTCCACAGCTTAGATTAGTGGCATATTTAAATGCAATTAAACAGAAATCAGGTTAATTTTATAAAATATTTTTAAATTAAATGCCACGCTTGGCATGTATATCACCATTAAGGAAAAAAAAAAGTTTGTAATTGAAAATATTACTGTGATGCTAGCAGATTTTACTATCAGTGACAATCCCTGCTTACCCCTGTTTTAACACAGGATAAGTTGTACTCTAAAATATTATCTACTGATTAAAGAGGGAGTCTAGAAAACTATCTTCAGTTATTTCTCCTTTAGATGGCTACTGTAACATGTGGTGAGATTTCTTCTGACCTTAGAATAGAAAGTTGTCTTGTGCATTGTCAAGTCATATCCTGTCACTGTCATATATTCTGAAAAATCCTCTTTGCCCAGGATTCTTCTCCTGGGAAGCTGAGAAGCCTCAGAAAAGAATGAAAACAATAATTATCTGATTGCTGCTCCTGTGTTTTGCTGCTTTGGAATGTGGTCTGAAGATTGTTTACCAACTGGTCATTGTTTGATTGGCTCCATGTGAATTGTTTTTAATTAATGACCAATCACCATCAGCTGTGTCAGACTCTGAGGAGGGAGCCATGAGTTTTCATTGTCATTCTTGTTAAACCTTCTGTCTGTATCCTCTCTCTTTCTTTTGTATAGTTTTAGTATAGCATTCTTTAATATAATATAAATACATAAAATAATAAATCGGCCTTCTGAGGACATAGACTCAGAGTCTCAATCTCTCACCTTGTCCTGGGGACCCCTGCAAATACCACAATATCCTCCTTTGCTTCAAGCATTTTCCTGCTCCTCACCCATAATTATCTTCTCAAGTGCCTTTCTGACAGAAGCCACTGCTGAACTTGTTCCTCACCAGCAAACCCCCTCTGCATCATCTCAGATAAGATACTGGAGGTGTCATTTCCTCCTGTAAACTCACTCAGCCCAGAAATCCATTTACACTTGTAAAGTCTCCAAGTACTTTAAGCACAGACACACACTTAGAAATCATAAAACCTTAAAGAAGTGTGGGCTGGAAGAGATCTCTGGAGGGCATCTGGTCCAACTCCTCATTCAAATGAGGCAGGGAGGAGTTAGAGAGGGTTTAGGAGGTGATCATTCACAAGAAACAGCTCCCACAGACTAACAGAACCCCTTTATAACACCATGAATTTAGGGTTCCCAGCCTCTCCAGCCAGCAGTAATTCTTCTGGCAAAGTGTTGTTTTAGCATCTACAGAAATTACTGCCAATGGGTGCAAACCACTGATTCAGCAGTTGCAGAGATTAATCTTTTCCAGATTCTGTGGTATTGTAGGAAATGTTCCTTTTAACTGCCCTAGACAATGATCAATTCTCTGACCTTTCATTCCCACATATGGGAGCATGGCCTGCAAATAGGCAAGCAGGTACCCATTTTCATGAGTATTTAAGGTTAAAATTCCAACATCACCAGGCGAACTTTCTGTCCTTAATTTGTATTGTGGAAGGAAATGCCATATCCAATTTCCTTTTTGATTTAGATGGAAACTTAAAAATATGAAAATTTTGTATACAAACAGGGAAGAACTTGTTAGAGCTGCATGAAGCAGGCAGACAGGTACACAGTTACATACCACAATAACGACTCTAAACCATTATGTTCCTATATAACAATGTTCAGTAGCTATGAAAAAAAAATAAATGAAATAATTTTGTCCTTCTGTAAGCAAGCAAAAAGGCATCCACCACCCCGAGCAATTTGGAAGGAGCATTAAGGAATAGTTAGCAGTCCATTTTCAGCATCATACCTGGAGGTCTCCATTAGTTATACTACTATTGTTCTCAAGAGATGCATAACTGATTGTCTAATTGCTCAGGCAATGTCTTGAAAAATTACTTATTAAGCAGAAAATATGCCAATAGTAATTCCATGCTCACAAAAAAAAAAAGAATGTGAAGAATATTTCAAAAAAAGCAATTACATAACTGTCTCCAAATTGCCATCATTAGTCATTCCCATCAGAAAGCTTGTTCTTTCACAGAAATCCTCAGAAAAGAAAAACTGTTTGCACCTCAAATTACTGCTTATTAATGTCTGGTGAACAAAGGTGAGCTGGAGGGACCTGCATTTGAATTTCTCCTGTACTAAAGGTTCTGGCAAGTCACATGAATGCCAACATGACTCTCTGCAGCAGTTTGCAAAACTGAACTGGCTCAAATATGAGAATATTGCCCTACATGGATGGTTCAAAGCTTGTATCACAGCTGACAAGTGACAGACTGGAGCTCCTTCTTAATGAATTCTTCTGCTTGTAACACCTCAACAGGCTCAGGTACATCCCACCCACGTGGACCTGCTCTGTGCCTGACAAGCTGGTTTGTAAAAGGATTAATTTTTTTTTCCTTAGGTGAAGGATATTGCAGGGACAAACAAAAAGAGAACTCCAAGGTGTTCAGCAAACAATAGTGGGAACATAAGCAAACACAGACTGCATAACTGTTATTCTTATGAGAACCTATTAACAAAAAACATTGGTGACTGGTTTTTAACAGATTATCCTTTCTTATTTAGTCTATAAACCTCAGCACAGGAACTCCACAGTACAAATGCATGGTCAGATGCAGTGAGCAGGATGAACATTAGATAAAAAAACACTGCTAATTTGTCATTAGTTTTGTTTAAATGTAAATCGACCAGGCCTCTCTCCTCAGCTGATTAAGAACTGACTTTTTCAAGGGTCAGGTAAAGGAGCAGAGCACCTGTGTGCAATCCAGCATTCACTGTATTATTCCAGGTTAATTTACTAGAGGAAAACCACAAACACCTTCAAATGCAGTGTAGCTCACATTACTGACCCAAACATATTTGTCCCTCTCAGATGAGACAAAGGCTTATAAAAATTTGGAGTCCTGCAGAATTCAAATCTTTGAGGAAATATAAGAACTGCAGGGGTTTTTATAAAGCCACTCTCTGCTTTTGCAAAACTTTCCCCAAGTATTTTCAATATTGTACAGACAGCTCATTTTAGCAGAGGAATAGCTTAGTCCAGCTCTTTGAAGGCATGAGAAATTCAGGGACTTATGAAATATTCTACCCAGAGACAGGCCAGCCATTTGCTCTCTCAAGTGTTACAACATTTTGTACTCTAATATTTATCCTGTCATCTAATTTTACAGATTACATCTGTATTTTAAATTCAGCACCAGGGTACCTTCTCCTGAGTTTGCTGTGCCCTGATGTACTTCCTTGGAGACATTACTTTTTTGCAGTGCTCACACTGAAGTGGTCACTCCTAATTATTTTGGCCATCAATAAGAACTGTATGGGGTGATCATTCCTGTGCAGCTGAGATGTGATTGACAGGCTGAATCCTAAATAAAACAGGCTGTGAAGCACAGTCTGATGGAACATAAAGCTGAACACACAGTGACCATGTGAGCAATTCTTAGCTGAGCTGTGACTGTGAGCTGCTGTGGAGCAACCTGTGTGATAAATATGTATAAATAATAAATAAATAAATATAAATAAATATATAAATACTAATAAATACATATTTCTGGTAATACATTATAGTAACGAATTGACCACAGCCTTCAACTATCAGACTAATTATCTAGCACATACAGAATTGGTCCCAGTGCAAAGTTTTTCTCAAAAATTTCACTTTTTTATTAAGACTCCCCTGACATGTACTGGTAGAAAGAGAAGGATGTGCTGGATTTGTTACATGAGCACATTTATTCCAAAATTTTATATATATAGATGGATTGAGCATGAGAAATCTAAATATTTGCAAATGTTACAGAATGATGCACACAACAATAGATTTTTACTGTTTTTTGTGTGTGTAGAGGTGTTTGCCTTTGTGGAATTTTGGGGTTTCCTTGTTTGGGGGGGGTCTTTGGTTGGTTCTATGTTGTTTTGTTGGGGTTTGTTTTTTTTTTTTTGGTTTTTTTTTTTTTTTTTTTTTTTTTTTTTTTGGTGGGGTTTTTTTTTTTTGTTTTTTTGGTTTTTTTGGTTTTTTTTTGTTTTTTTCTGTTTGTTTGGGTTTTTTTTTTTGGTTTTTTTTTTTAAGATCACAGATCCAGCTGTAGACATCTTGCAATACTGAGCAACCCCAATACCCAGTTTCCAGTCAATGCTGGTGTTACCAGCAGTAGGCAAGATTCGCATTCACAAAAATTGAAATAAACCCAAACAAATGATAAAACATGATTTAGGGAAGATGTAAAACCTGACATGTAGCTACATCAGTAGCTGTTCCACCCAGCCAAACTCAGCAGAGCAAGTGGAAATCCAAGAGCAAGACATTCTCCTAAACTGCATGTTTATGCCAAGCCCCCCAAAGGATCCCAGTAGTTCCATGTTAATTGACTCAGAAAATTACTAAACTGAATGCAATGAGCCAACTTCTAGCAGAGACAACAAAAGCTTTTGTCTCAGCTTTCATGTGAATTAAAGCAGGCCCTAGGTGAGTATTTCTATGTTCATTTCTTCTGCAGGTTTTATAATAAAATCTCTGCCTTCCAAAAGGAAGAAATATTATTTAATCTTTTGAGGGTATTAAAATTCAAAGCAAACAGCAAATTCACATTTGCACAGTTAAGAATCTACAGAACTAATCTGAAGTATTCTCCTGCTGACACTTTTATGCCATGAGATTCCATCATGAATTAAAGTGTGTATTTTTGTACTCTGATTGTTAACATAGGGGTGAGCCATTGACATCCATCTTCAACTTTAGTTATTGTTTGCTTTTGACTCCCATGAAAAGTAAGTATAGGCAGAAAAGAAGCCCTCAGAAATAGGGAGGGAAATGTAATTGGAGTCCTTTTTATATATTTAATCTATTTGTGATGCACGTTTTGGGAAAAAATGGGAATTTATGAGCAGAGTCTTACTGCCTGTATCACTTCATTATATGGATAATGCAGAATTCCTAATTCTTTTTGCAGCTCAATGAGAATATGAAGGTGCTGTACATCAGCTTCACATCTGAGTGTAGAACTGCTCAGCCCCAAACACTTCTCATCCTCAGACTAAGATCATTGAACACAGCTTGGCCTCAAACAACTCCACACTTTGGAATAATGCAGATACCCACTCTGGTGTTAAAAGGGGAACTGAGCTCTTTGACAGCCCTGCTGCCAACTGAGACTGGTCAGAGACAGGTTTGACAAGTCATCATTCCCCAAAATGTTGAGGTTTTGATTACACTGTCTGTGAGCTGCTCTCACTGAGACTGAGGGAGAAATTCATCACAGAGTGAGAGGATTGAAGGCACTCAAGATCTTGCTGTTTATCCTCCTCCAAAGCAGCACTCTACTTGCAACTCTCCATGACAGTTATTTTTCTAACCTGTTCTCAAAAGCCTTCCAAGTTGGCAGCAAGGCTGCATATTTTCCAGCAGGTCATTATACATTATACATTATACCAGCTTTTCATTTTAGCGGTTCTTCCCCCTGCAATTGCCTAATGTGAGTTTTCCTAGCCTCTGACTGAAGTCACTGCTTTGCAAACACCTGATGAATAGGGAAAACATTCTTCATTTGTATGTCCACATGCAGAAGGTTCTGTGCTTACTGCACCCCACCCCACTAACTCTGTTTTTAGAGCAGAGAAACACCTAGAAGACCACAGTGTCAGACCAAACACACAACTACCATAATGTTTTTCTTTCTTATAGCAGACAGTGACAAATGGGTTAGAAAAGTCATGTAAAAACTGGTATGGGAAGAGACCTCCCTTGTAGAATTCTCCAAAATTTCAGCAACTGCAGCCCAGACATTCCTGACATAAATTTCAAGATTTTTACATTTCTCCAACCTGATAATGTTTTTGGTTTTCAGAACACCCTTTTGGAAGATCTGCAGCTTAGTTACTCATTGCACAAAAAAGAAAAGTGGAATAATCATCCCATAATCACTTTTTCTGTACCACTGAAGGTTTCATATTCTCTATCACATTTTAATTACAAGAGCCTCAGGTCATTCTGTCACTCCTCATAATTAGTGGTTTCCAGACCATTATTCTTCTCCAGACTCAAGTGTTCTCTGTCCTTCTCAAAATGCCACATCCCAAACCATAATGCTGGCACACAGGATGAAGTGGTACAGGGCTGCTGGCTCATTATTGACACATTATTTGTGTTTCAGAGTAAAACCTTGCATTTTTCTGTAGTTATGAACATCCTTTAAACGTTTTCAGACTTTCTTTTAAAATTGGCAAAATTAATTTGAATTTTTTCTCAGTCTTCCAAGGTACCTGCAGCCCTGAAAATCAAATGACCACAAGGTATGATTTATCAGCTAAAAACTGACTACACTATTGATTGGGCTGAAATCCAAGCACTTAATACATTCTTCTGTTTTGATAATAAATCTCCAGGAACTACTCTCCATATGTTTTTCAAGACAGTTTTGTATCTACCTTGGCATATTTCAAATTATATTTAGACTATGGATCCCTGGGTGCTTTATGAGAATGTCAGGTGAGAAGATTTACTAAAATTGTTATCATTACTTACTAAAGGGTAAAAATTCATGCAAACAAAGCTAGAGTTTTGACACTCTCCTTTGTCTACAGCACTTGTTAATGTGTTGTAGAGGGAAACTGGATCAATTGACCTAAATCCATAACAATTATTCACCTCCTTCTTTTCTGGTAATGATAACTTATTTTTCAAACCGTTTTTTTTATTTAGAAACAACCTGAAGCTAATCAACCCACAACTCCCAAGACTTCCCCCCCTCCCCAGTTCTTTTCAAAGATCAAAAGAAAATTCTCCCTTTGCCAATCCTCTGATTACTCATTTATTCTCCAAACTGCTTTCAGAGATCATTGGCACCTCTTAAGTACCCAGAATGAAGTTTACTGGGTGCAGATGTTTAAAAGCCTCTAAATTATAATTAGAAAATGTTAATGGATTCTGTGCTGAGGGCTTGTGTGTTTTTCAGTGGCTGCCTCTGCGTAACAGCCCAATTATGGCTTGGGTTTTTTTGTCCCTAAACTTTGGAAAAATGGTGAAAATGCTTTAGCCACACCAGCACACGGATCTGCTGTTTGTGCCCCTCTTCTGAATATCTTCTGGATGCTTTACCAACCTTTTTCTTAGTACTAACCTGCTTGTAATTCTCAATGTCCCTCAGTGACTGTGTCTCCTTTTGTGCTTTGGCTTTTCTCACTGGTTATTTTTATGCTTTCTCCTGTCACTTCTCAAAGTGACTGTGCATATACACATGCAATACACTGGTGTATTTGTTAGATTTCTTCATGCCCCCTTCCACAGAGTAAAGTCTTTTAGCTGGACAGAAGCTGCTTTGACAATTTAAAAACAAAATCCCCTAAAAAAACACAATAAACCCAAGTTTTGGCTCTTTCAGATTCAAAATAGAAGTTAATTATATTTTTCCTTTGATACCTCAGGCTGGAAGAACTAATTTTCAGATCTTACTGTTTAAATCTATTTGGATTCTATTCCCAGCTTTCTGCTAGAGAATGAGATACAACTTAGACATTTAATGTAATATTAGATGCTTAAGCAAAATATTTTGACAGCACCAAACCAACTGGTTTTTTTTTTTTAGTTCTTTTCTAAGCCATAATTACTACATTGGTAGTAAATGTACCCTTGGAGGACTAAAATACCTCCTGTCCCTTCCTGCCCCACAGAGTTTCAAAATAAGGACAGAGAATCACAGTGAGGATGTGTCAGAGGTGTGGAGGCATTATTACACCATCTCATACTGGAACAGATAACTGAGGCAGAAAATGACAAAAAGGTATAAAAACATGAGTGCCAATGAGAAGGTGAGTAGGGAAAAACTGATCTTGGCTCCTTCCTTAGAAGAGCTACTGACCATAGACAAATCCAGGTTAATGGCAAAGCAGGAAAAGCAAGAGAAAAAACTGCTTTTTGTGCATTCACCTGAGTTTGGGAATCCCTTCCAAAGAAAAGATGGAAGCTTCCAAAGGATGCTGGAAGCTTACAAAGACTCCAACAGGGATTGTGCAAGGTTTTGAACAAAAGGTTTGGTGAGGATTGCAACAAACACAGAAATCACTGTGTTCTCTGGAAGAATTTGATTTAAAATCAGCTACAAGCAGGGAGCAATAAATATGACAGCTTAATTCCTCTGTTTCATCTAAAATACCAATTTTTGGCTGAAACATGATGTTGAGGTAGGTATCCAAATATCACACAAATTACAACATTTTTTCCTCTAAACACACAGTTTTCTTCAGCACCTACTTTATAACATTTAATCTCCTGCATATCACTTCTTGGCTGCATGTGACAACCTCCTTTTGAAGCCATCAAAATTGGTGCTATTTTTCCCATTTTTTCCCATTCTTTCAAACATATTCATATCAGGGTGTATTTGTGAAGCTTGTTTTCCTGATTTTGTATTCCAGCAATAGATTTTCATATGATTAATAGTCTGTAAACTCTAATTTAAACATTTCTCATTATTAGGACAGTGATTTCTTTCTCACTACTGTATTTCCTAATTTCTGAGAAAGTTTTTAGCTAATTTTATGACAGTTCTTGCAGTGAAGTGAAGGCCATGAATATGGTCTGAGATCTCTGCTACATGGTTGCCTAGATACTTAAAGCCCATTAGGAATATCTTGTCTGGAACTCCTTTACTAAATGTGGTTGAAACAGGTAGAATCTAGAAGTGATTAGAGCAAAGAAAGCTCACAGGTATGTCTTGTTCCTTCAGAAAAGCAACCCCACATTCCACATTAATTAGCTGCAGTACAAAGCAAGTTTTATCTTCAATGCTGGGTAATTGGACAGTAAAACAGAAAGAGTTTATGTTTCTTTCATAAAAATAACCACATTCATTGTGCTAGAGTGAAAATTTTGCTAGGGAATTGGGGTTTTTTATTTATTATTTAATAGCTTTTTTCATTATTGAAGTATATAGAGTTTTGTGTCAACGAGCAAACAGTTTCTGCACAACTTCATCTTTCTACAAATTCCCTGTTCTTGTCCAAATAAAACTGGAACACCAGGACTAAT
Organism: Loriotus luctuosus; assembly: GCA_035582745.1. NCBI lineage: Eukaryota > Metazoa > Chordata > Aves > Passeriformes > Thraupidae > Loriotus > Loriotus luctuosus. The sequence goes on from JAWWEY010017050.1 coordinate 21,454, forward strand.
AAATACGGTTTTATTTTCACGCCTCCAGCATTTTCAAAAGCTTTACATCTTAGCTTGGACCAACACAACTAGAAAATTCCCTGCACTGTTAAAACCCATAGCAAAGAAAAATTTTCTGTCCAACAGCCTCTTACTTTTAAAACATCCCATTTGCTTTTTGTGTCTCCTTACCCAACAAAAGAATCCTTGCTCTTTTAATCACTCCTCCACCAAAATCTACATGGCAAACTCTTCCATTCATTTGCTCCAGTGCAAAGCAATAGATAAAGAGCATTTACTTGCTTTTTTTGTGGGATTGGGGAAAATGTTTTGCCTTTTTTTGTTACAAGTGTAGTGGAACAGATTATTAGAGATAGGACTTCAAAATACACATCAGGTGGCAGAGCTTTACATGCACAGCAAGAAAGCCACAGGCTGACCTATAACAGCAGAGCTTTCTTCTACTTGCATTATTTATCACAAACTCAAATTCTTGTTTTTCCAATCTTAATAGACATTTCCTACTAACATAAGCAGGAATTGAAATAGTAAGGATAAACTGAACTGATTTTCTCTAAAAAGAGAAAATCCTCCTCTTCCTCCTTCTTTTCTAGGTCATCTCCCCATTATTTCTCATTAATAATTAGAATTTAGGCCATATGTACAACTATGCTGCAATGACACACATGAAAATCACTGGGAAAATACATGATTAATCACTGCATGATTCAAGAGGGAAGGTGAGTCTCAAATGAATAACAGGAAAATATTTTAGTATGTATTGTAGCACCCTAGCACTCCTTGAACTGCACCCCACAGGCTGAGGGTACAGCACTTCCACCTCGTCTCACCACAGAAGAAAGTTTCACAGGCTGTGACCATGGTAAAGCCTTTTCTTCTTTTGTCTGTGAATGAGTCCCCAGTGAATCATCCTTGTGAAAGAACTGATAGAAATTCAGTTTGCTGTTGATAATCTCCATATCTCCACCCAAATCTTCCTCCCTCACCTTCCCTCCCCAGTGCAGGTTCTGTACTAAAACACAGGGAAAAGGCTCAGGTACTGTAATAGACTATACTATATTACATACTATATTATTTATTATTACTATATTACATACATTATTATTATTATATATTATGACTTTATTATTGTTACATTACTATATACTAATACTGTAGTAGAGATCTTGAATGATTCCCATTATTTACTCACATAGGAAAAAAACCTTAAAATTCCAAGTATACAATTTTTTTCTTACTTCTAAAAGAAATTTTTAAATTTTTTTTTATTTATTTATTCCCACTCTCCCACTGCAGGCAGAAATAAGCCAATCAATTCAGGAATGATGGTCAAGGAGAAGGAACCTGGGCACACACTCAGCACATCCACACACACAACTGACAAAACCACTACTAATAATTCTCTCTAATGGAGAATGCAAACCAACAGCTCTGGAACACACAAGAACATTAAGTGATTATCTGAAAAAAACCTTTAAGGATTTAAAAACACTGAACTAGAATGTACCATATTTGCATTTTCTTAGCTGTACATCAATAGGGATTTCTTTTTCCCTCCCTTTTCCCTGACTAATCCAGGCAAACTTAATTGGACTTAGATTGATTTAAAAAGCAGCTTTGACTTACTTGTCTACTGATCTTCTGCTTTAAAATGTTTTGATCTGGAAAACATACAATAATATTTATTTCTTATCCTATCATTAAGAGCCTGATTTTGCTGGATTTCAAATGAATAACAAGACAAGTTTGAAAGCACTTTAAATTTAGGTCCCTGTTGGCTTGAGGTTATATTTGTTCTATCCTATGAAGTCTGGTACTTTCAGATTCTAATCCATCCCATCAATAAGGCAGCTTCCATTCTTTATTTTCCTCATTCTTTCCTCTTTTGTGAGTAGATAACTCACTCACTGAATTGCTTTAACTGGAATATGGCTAACTCTTACTTCCTTCCCAAAATTCCTGAAAGCCATTTTGATGGAGATGTTTACAAAGTGCATTTATAAACGAGCCCTTTCAGCTCCTACTCTACATTTTACATATTAAATTCTGGCATCTTCAAGTAAAGTTCTGCAGTCTAAATTAGTTTTTTCATTAGGTTACCACCTGGATGCCTCTCACTGGAAAGAATTCCAGTAGCCCTGGAGAAGAAATAAGTATTTCAGATATTCGTAAATATATATTTATTACACCATTGTTTCTGATTTTCAGTGCTTAAGATGTTCTTGAATTTTGTATCTCAAGACCTATCAACAGATTAAAAGTGTCATGCAGAACATCTTTGCTCCTTACTGCTGAAAAAGAGGGTATTTGATTTTCCTCATTGTGTATAAAACTGAGAAGACCACAGCACGTTTCTTGACTATACATGATGGGCAAAACTTGAGGTTCTCTCAGATTAAGGTTTATTGTTACAAATTTTTTGATTAGGACATCCATTCCAGCAGCTTGATAAATTATACTTCTTTCCCTGGCCATTTCCAAAAAATTTCACAACAGAACTGAAATTATTGGGTGTCAGTGTTGTGTATTTTATTTGAAAACAGACTGAGAAGCCTCAAACTTTCAGAATATTTTCCATTTCAGTTATTTTCAGAGAGGGATGCAAAGAGAATATCTTCTGTTTGTTCTAAGTTTTTGTTTTGAATTAAATATAAGAAATTGAGATCAACACTGAATGCTTTTCAAAACTTTATAGGAAAGATTCATGTGAAATAATTATTTTCCATCTGCTGCCTTGCAGATGTGTGAAATGTGGATTTTTTCCTGTCTACAAAATACACAACACAGAAGCATGGAATGGGAGCACTTTCTCTTAATTTAGAAAGATACTGAGCTGAGGATGAGCCTCCTTCAGAGTTGGTGCTTTCACATTTCAGTTCAACAAACACCAATGCTTTTCTTGCATAATTTTTGGGATTTAATCTCTGACTCATTTCCCATGTGTAAAATGAAAAGAAATTTGTTAGAAAAACTTACTTTTTCAACTTAGTTACTATTAATTTTGGCACAATAAAGTTTCATCATGCCTTTAACAATCTGACTTTGGCTATTACACCATACTTGATTATATGCGTGAAGAAATAAATATCTTTAAATATTTATTTCAACATATCATCTTAATAGTCTGAAGATTTAATCAGGTTCTTAAAATGTTCCTATACCTTAAAATATTTTCATATAGGGCTGTATTTACATAAATGTTGTGGGCTCCAAGTCCCTCTGATTCATTCATTCAGTTTGGAATTTATCTATCCCCGAACTTAACTCTTGACAAATTTGCAGCTGAATCTGTGAGTGCCACCACCACAACTGCAAAATGGGTTGTTCCAGTATCATAAGGTCATCTGGGGAGGCTTCCATCAGAACTGCCACACTTCTTTGGAAAGTTTCAAATTTCTGGTACCACAGGCTGTTTAACAACATGAGTCATGGGCAGAAAAGGCTACACAGCTTTAGAAGTTCGTTAAAAAACAAGATTTTTTTCTTTCCCTAGTCTTTGCATCTTTACTTTAATTAAAAGAGTGTCAGAAGTCTATACAGAATAGAGATTCAATTATTCTCAAAAAAATCTGAGTTATCAACCTTTGGACATTTTACAATGAGAGTAAACTCAGCCATCCTACACAGAGATGGAGAAAGATTTGGTTACTGAAACAGAAATTGACTTAATATAACAGTCAGGATCCTTCCTTCTGTCCTGGCTCACTTCTTTGCTCAGTAATCTGGGACACTATATATATTTTTCTCATCTGTAACCTGCTTTTACCTGGAGCTTTGAGCTAAGATAGCTTCCACTTGTGTTTTTTTCCTCCTGACCTCCTCTTCAGCTAATAACACCATTTAAAACCAGCTAATGGAAGCTGGAGAAAGCCTGCCACTTGACATTTTCAGTACTGCAGAAGAAAATTAAACTCTGCAGTAGTGACTAAAAGAATTGACTTGCTATTTCATTGTCTGCTCCTTGCCAACCTGACAATCTCCCTGTTTCAACCCCACTTCAGGAAAACTTCTCCTATAAAAGATATTAATTCAACAGTAAATGAATTACCCTTTCTGGCACAAGAGCTCACTCCTTTGAATCTTTCTGTTCCAGGCTCAATTTGGGTAAACAACACAGCACCTGTGGCACTGACTGTGCACAGCTGAATTAATTCTATTAACACTGTGAATTCTAATGGGGCAGGGTTAACTGGACTCCTGCCAGACAAAGAGCAGTAAATTCCTAAACTGAAAGGTTAAAGCATTTGGATTAGCCTTGCTCACTCTCCTTGGAAACTCCAACCCACAGCAACTCTTCAGATCAAGTTTTTCAGGTCAGAACGCAGAGGCAGATTGTTCAGCTGCCTAGTAGGGTGATAAATGGTTTTCCTAGGCTGTGAACATTTTCATAGACTGCAGAGAGAGAAGTTTAAGGTCTTCTAAGGTTGAAATAAATGCCTATTTCAGAGCAGGCACTTAAACCATTTACCACGAAGTGGGGGACCAACTTTGGGCTGAGATTAATGCCCAATTTCAGCCCCACAGAGTGCAGAGGCTTGAACCAGACAGCCCGGGCCCAGGTGAATGCTGTAACCACTGGAACACCAGCAAATCCCTCATGGCATGCAGAGAAAACCCTTAACAGCAGAGATGGGGAGTATCTGAGAGTGAGATTTCTTGTCCAAACAAGAAGAAAGGCATCCAATTCAGCTATTTATCTGAAGCTGTCTGAAGGAGCATTTACACTTGTTCTGTTTACGGCCTATATTTCAGAGCACTCAGCAGCTTAGTGATAAGGATGCTCATTGAATTTTCAGAATTGAATATATAGTCTCTGGTCCAAATCAGCTACAGAAGACTCTTCAGTCTCAGTAAATATCTGCATTTCAAACCAGCTCTTTATTCCAATACTTAATATCTCTCTTTTCCTTCATCTGCAATTTATTCCAGCTCCCCGGCTTTTGGAAAAAAAAATGCAATTCACTGGAAGATTTTCAACTTTTTCATGTAGATGCACAAACACCTACAGATCAGTGTCCATAGCCAAGAGTGTGGCAGCCACTACATAATAGCTGATGAGTAGAAAACAGTTCCTCTCCACTCTGAAGAGACAGTACTGCTGATATCCAAATTTCTTTGATTTCCAAAGGTTTTTAGTTTTTTATAGGGTTTTTTTTTGTGTCTTGTTTGTGTGAACCAAATCAGCTGGACAGCATGTATAAAAACACAGGTATAATACTTGAATCATACAATTACTCTTAATTTTCTTGCTCAGAATGTGCTGACAATCAGGGCATACACCAGCTAATAGCAATTAAACTGATGGGAGCTATATAGTGGTAAAAGAGCAAAGAATCTTTAGGCTGGGATTTAGAAAATCTCCATAAGTTAACTTCAGGAAAGAGAGACTGAAGAGTCAGTACTCTGGCAAAACAAACGTATAGCTTTTCTTAATTTACCAAAAAAAAGAAAGGTAATACCATTTTCTTATAATCACTTCAGAGGAAGGATTTACAGAGTACCAGGGTAAAAAAAACAAACATAGAGGCTTTTGGTTTTAAGATTAACTAAGAACCCAATAAGACAAAGCCAAGGTGGAAGACCAAGTAACTGCTGTAAGTCTTCAGAAATAAAAAAGTTCCCCCGGAGAGTTGACTTTTATTTCATGGACATCTAAAAATTAAAACCAATTTTTCTTTTCCTTAAGACCACCTATTTTTTAGTCCATCACTTTTCAAATAGCTTTGTTTTATTTCTTCCATAATTTTTTCAGTCCCTTTTTGCTCATTCTCACAGGCAGCCTCTTTCTATTGTGTGCCATTATTCCATTTCCTTATAATTTTCCCATAGAAAAAATACTCCTCTATACACAGAATTTATTTCAGAAACAATAAAGAGTGTAACTTTCAACTTCCAAGTCACACAGGCAAGTGAACAGCATGAGTGGCAAAGGAAAAAGAAAAATCAAGGCTGTATTTTAAAAAGTGTTCAGCCTGGAAGACAATGGCTGTAACTGGACATATCTTGGAGTCAAGAGCCAAAAACATTTCTTACAGCTGTTGATGACAGAAAGTGAACATATGGAGCAAGTGAGGAGAAAAACACTGGAGGAATGAAGAACACTCAGGAAGTTAAATCATGTTACAAGAAGTAATTTATCAAATTCTCCATCAGCCTGCCCTTCCTGCAAGGACTTAGGATGGAGATCTTGATAACTTCTTGTAAAAGTTGAAGAAAAGCAAAAATAGGTTGAAGCCACTAGGGGCTGAGAAGTAAAAGAAAGTAAAACTAACACTTGCTGTCCAGCCTAGGGGTGAGTGGTTGTCATCCTGACCAAAAGTGAGTTTTAAGAGTAAAAGGCAACAGTCAGAAGCCATTGCTTACACACTAAATTCCTACAACTTCTGCTGACAGAGATTCTCTTTACTGGACAAAACCACAACCCTTTATTGTTAGATCAATGATATGGATATTTAAACAACTCACATAAAACCATTCAAAGGAGAGAAATGGTATGCATTAAAACGATCAAGTTATTCCTCCAATTAGAACTTTACAGTGAAGTTTAATGAATGTTATGTCCTCATTTTCCACCAGACACAAAAAACCCACACCATCTTCAGGAACAAATAAATAATAAGGACAAAACCCCTAATTAATCAGGACCAAATTAATAGAGTGTCAAGTGTGAAACACATAGATCATCCACAGGGAAAGAAGAGTTCAGTGTTTAATCACTTTTTCTAGTGTTCAGGTAGAATTTGTATCTGACAGAGCAGCTCCCTAAGCTTCTTGTACCAATCAAATGTACACCAAGGTCAGTACCCAGTGTTGTAGCACTCCAAGGAAGATTGAGTGGAAAGTCCTGAATTATAAACAGCAGGTGAGAATATGCAAAACATCAGGTACCACAAATCAGCTGGTGCAAGATAATTTGTTGAGGAAGACAGCTGTTCTCCAGAGGAACCCCAGGAGCAAAGGACCTGAGCCTCCTTTGGCTCACCTGGCTACATTTGTTTTTAACTCTGGGTGGCCCCAGACCTTCCAGGACTTGGCTGCACAACTAATATAATTCTGAAATGAGCTAAACAATCACTGCTCACACACATCTCAGTAAGATTTACTGAGCACAGAGGGAAGCTAAGTAACCAACAAGGAAACTGATAAGTTATCAATTATCACTCCATGAGATGTGTTCCATCACTCAAGCTCTGATGATATTCTATAAAGACATTTAGATGCAGAACTGGCATGAACCAAGAGGAGCCCATAGCAGAACCTTGGTTTGAATAACCATCCTAAGAACCAGAAACTAAGAAGTCAAAATCAGTCTTGCTACTACACTGAGCATCTTCCTAATCAAAACCAACTATTTAACATGAACAACAGTTTTTCCCAGCACCTTTTCTAGACAGAAATGAAAGTTCTAGATGTGTGTCTGCCCAAGGCAGTGATAAAGAGCCTGTAATTTATCCCTTCTATCAGTCACTGCAGCTGATGAATCACTGTGACATGCAGCAAAACTCTGACTGCATAGAAAGAAACCTCTCAAGGCCCCAGAAGCATTTTTTCTGAGCCAGATGAAGTTTGTTGTTGCTGAACTATTTTAACTTGGAAAATAAAAAACAACAAAGCAAAAGCAAGCAGAAAGAAGTCCCCACCCCAAACAAACAAAAAAAAGGATTAATCATTTTAATGAGACTATAATTCCATTGTTATGCCAATGGAATAATTAATACATTTAATAAAAATTAAAAGACATACTAGTTCAAGTTAAATGGAAAGCAGAATTACCCCATTCAAGCAGTGAGATATTTTGTAAGGCATTTTACTGCCATGCAACTTAATATTGGGCAGGAAATCTAAAACTTTCTGGGCAAATGATCCAAAGAAAAGAAGATGGTGGTATTTATACAGAAATTTTCATATTGAAGGGAATATATATCCATATGGCACATGAATGTCTGGAGTCCAATAACTCTTGGAAAGAAATTATAAATGCTCTAAAGGGCATAATTAAAAATTATGTTCTTTAACCTTAGAGCTATGTATTTCTGTTTGCAGAGCATATATAGACATTTACAGATCTATTGGGAAAATCCAGGGTATAAATTCAAAGGCAGTATCAGTATCAGATGGATGGTCACTGGATTTGAATGCAACAAAGATTTGCTTTCTAGACCTTGCTGATTCCTTTCAGCTCTGCAGATGGGGAATAGGCATTAGAAGTTAGCAATTCACAGCCATGTTTTGATGCTTAGAAATTGATCATTAAATATTATCTCCCATCTCAACCAAAAAACTCATCCCAATATATTTAGAAGACAATGAAATGAAAGAAGAGGACTGCAGGTATTCTTTGCAAATACAAGTACATTAAACATAGCAAATTGCTAGCTACCAGCACAAAAACCAATTTCTGCTTGTTTCAAGATGAATGTATAAAATTATAATGAAAAGGTTTCATGTAACTCTAAAACATTTGTTCAATAGGGTAGCATCAAAACAAAAATGTATTTTTAGGGGGAGAAATAGGATTCCATCACTTTGTTATACAGCACCACAATCTGATTGTTCATCAGATACAAATCTGCAGAGAAGAGTGATCAGAATTACCACTGTGATAACACAAGCATCAAAATTCCTTGATTTTCTCCTCTCAGTCCTGCTCCTTCACTGAATGAAGTTGAGTGATTTTACAGCCAAAGGAAATCAACAAAAAAAAGGACATGCCAAAGGGGAACATGACTTGGGAATGCAGGCAAAGAAGGAAAGTACAAGTAGTTATCCTGGATTAATGGAAAGGAAAATCAGAGCCAGTATTAATGGTTGAATTAAAACAAAGAGTGCCAAAACCACATCTGAGAACTGAGCATCAACCAGGGAATTTACCTCTTTGATCAAAATGATAAATTTAAACATATACATAGAGGATGGCCATCTTCTTAACACATTTACTGGCTAATGGTATTCAGAAAATCAAGTATACAAAGAGAAGAAAACATATAACATCAATTCATAAATTTAGTTATGTTCTGATTGCTTCAGTCCTGGGCAGTTCTGTTACACCTCTTGCATCTCTTTCCAAGAGTAAAGTGCAAAGCATCAGTTTTAAATCACTGCAAGACACACATAATTATTTAATTCTGTGCTGAAGGATCATGTGTGACAGTGATACAGCAGTCCCTGTGAAATACTGGAGAATCTCCTTAATACTTCAAAGGAACAAAAAAAAATGCTGCCTCATAATCCACATTTGTAGAAGATTTATTAGAAATCTGAATTGAAGTCAAGCCTTTTAGTGGTCTCCATTTTCTGGTTGGTAAATCTAATGGCAGGATAGACTTTCCAAATGCAATAATATTGATCTGGGCAATGCAGCACCAGTAAATTAAAGTCAGCTTTTAAAAAACCTCTCCATGCCAACTATATCAGAGGCATGTGCAGTGAAAGGCTGCAGAGAAGATCTGAAGTCACACAGAAGAAACTACAGTGGAAATGGAAAGATTAAAAAAATTAGAAATGTTATTTGTTTCAATAAAAATATTTCTGAAGTTTCTCAAAAGGCACATAGGGACAGCCTCTGATAATTTCCTATTTCTGTGTAAGTGGTCGTAGTTTGTATAGCTTTATCTCTCTTCTATTTTGCATAACTTGAGGGGAATCACAGTATTTTAACCATTTTGATTTACAGATTTTTTTATTTGGTAGCTGCAATCACTGTTCACCTATTCTGCAAGGCTAAAGCATCTTGCAATTTTTGCTAGTGTTTCCAGGTTGTCTTAAACCAACCAAAACATCTCATGTTATCCCAAAATGGCCTGTAGACATCAATAATCACTGAGTTGTCACCACCCTTTGCTCCAGGTACAGGTGCCTATCATCAAACCTGCTTATTTCAACCTGTTTCATGACACTCCATTCCCAGCACGTTGTTCCATAAGGAAAGAGAAGACAACAGCTACACAAAGTCAATTATGTTGCTTGAACTGTAAGGTAACTTAGATAAAAGAGGTATCAGCATAATATGCAAACTTAGGCAAAAGGAATCCTAAGCTGAAAAGTCATGATTTACACCCACAACTGTCACTTATGCAGCAGAAAGATTCTATCATTCTCTCATATATGAGGAATTAGACTTTATGCAACCATGCAGTAACTATGTCATTACTTCATTTCCAGTGGGGATGGCATTCTGGGATAGCTAAGGTTTGCACTGTTCTAGCATACATATGAATATTTTATAGATCTACCTATACACACACACCCATCACTCAGTGACATCCTTCCTCCACATCTCTACACACTGGAACATCTTGGTCAGGAACTCAAGATTGTTCCTATTTAGGGAACACAATCTATGAACATAGAAAGTTATATGAAGAGCAATGAAAAAGTGGCCTCTGAGAAATGTGGATACACAGAACTACAGGCAGAGGCTTGGTTTTGCATTTAAAAATTAAATCTATGCATTCAAATACAAGCATGCCACAATGCAGTACCAGCCAGAGAGGGGTTTCACACCCAGGTATACCCACAGGAATGTCCCCACTGAAATACTCTCTGAAGACAGAACTAATCTTCACAGCAATGCAGTCACTGCAGCTTCAAACTGTGTTCTTTATATTCTATAAACCTTAAAAGCATATTTGGCATTAATGTAAGTCTAACCTTGAATAAGGTATAATGGTGGTATAAGGAAAAGGACACCCACTGCCACTGCTGCCTCAGTGCTCTTTGTTCACACTGTTCTTCCTCTGCAGAATTATCTTCAACACTGCCACAATAAAAGGATGCACTGCCTCTACTGCTCTGCCTCCCTTCTGCAGCCCTACACAAGACTTAATGAAATAAAGAAGGTTTTTTTCCCCAAAGTCTCTTGACACTATTGAAAATGCAGCTTCTTTCAAGCACCTTGGTTGGATTTAGCACATTAACTGCAGTTACCTATTCCTTCTGTAGCACAGAGGTGACAGCATTGCAAGGTAACAACACCCTGAGGAACAAGACAGGTATAAACAGATAAAATAAGACATATTCTTTTGTTTGACCTTTCCTCTTCACGGTGAGAAGTGGTTGGATAGCTTTTAACCCCTCTCTACCCTTGCCCATACATAAGTTCCCTTCTTTTATTTCCCCCATACCTATTTTTGGGGTTTTTTGCCCTTGAAAGACTTTTCTTGGTGATGAATGAGCTAAGAGAGGCTCAAAACATGAGCTGAAATAAGCATTCCAAACCACCAAATGCTGATGCAAAAAAGGGTAGCCACAATGTTCCAGATCTTGATTCAGAACTCAACTTGCTCATTTTTTCCTCACATCAGACTTTAGTCCAAGTTCATCTTTAAGCCAAAACCTTTGCAAACAAAAAAGGTCTCATATGGGCAATTTTGAAATTGATTAAAAGCAAATAGCTTGCAATAGGATCTCAGTTGTGCAACTCTTTTCCACAAGATATTGTCAGGTTTAACTAGATTAAAAATGATTGAGTATTCCTGTTACCCATTTATAAATATTAAAAAGAGATGGCAGGACTTTGAGAAGATTAAAATTACATGCTTTGGGGCTTAGGCTAAATTTAATGGGGATTTAGCAGAATCCCCCCTCTGTGAACAGGTAGTTTACAACATCTTTCCAAAGGTTTTCTTGTGCTTCCTTGTGAAAGCAGCTTATACTCAGCTGTCTCAGGGATAGGCATTTCATAGGAGACTTGCTGATTTTTATATCAAATGGCAAGTTTTGGGCATCAAAAATGGGAATGGCTGTGGCTCTATCAGATATCAGGGGTTGCTGAACAGGAGACCCTAAGCAGGGCAGGCCTGTATGGACAGAATGTGAAGATCAGGGTAATGTTCAGGTTGCTAAAAATACCTGTAGCAACCCATGTGAGAGAAATAACTTGTGTGGTGAAAATTCCACTTAGTAATAGGGATTGTTATATTTATTTTAAGCCTACAGTGAAGTGCAGTGTTTCACCAGTGAGCCAGAAGCCAAGGAAAGGATGAGGTCTGAGCCACAAAAATGTATCAGGAAACTAAGGAAGCCAAGACAGGGTAAACAAACTGATTCCATTTGTTCAGGAATTCTGGAAATTGCAGTTTCTGGCTAATCCACAAATAATTAAAACAGGATTGAACTGCATGGACAGGTGATAGGGGAGATGTGCTGAGTGTGGCAGTCGCTGCCCAGGGTGTGGCCAGGCTTTGGTCAGTGCGTCCTGAATCACAGAATGGTTTGGGTAGGAAGGAACCTTAAACATCATCAAATTACAACCCTCTGCCCAGGGCATGGACACTTTTCAGGACACAAGGTTGCTCAGAGCCCCACCCAACCTGGCCTTGAGCACTTGAACACTTCCAGGAATGGGGCAGCTCAACAGGGAAGAATTTCTTCCTAAGATGTACCCTAAACCTACTTTTTTTTTCCATTTAAAGCCATTACCCCTTGTCTTAACACTAGTTTTGTGATCCTATCACTTATTTTTATGTTCTTTTACCATTACTTTCCCTTTCCTTTCTGTCCTATTAAATTGTCTTTATCACAAGGCACACTTTTACCCATCTCCCATTCTCACCCCACTGGGGGGGAATGAGTGAGCAGCTGTGCTGTGCTGAGCTGCCTGTTGGGTTAAACCACGATGGGGTCCTTGAATTCCAGCTACATTATCAGGTAGACCTTCTCCAGGGGAATTTCCTGGCCATTTAAATGTTCTTGTTTCATTGCACAGTGGGGCAGCATTCCTTTCAAAAATGAAGGATAAGGACTGTGGTTATTAAACAGAAATTCACCAGCTGCACCCTCCATACATAAACACTCCCAATGCAGTGAAAGCACATTTGAAGTTGTGCTTCAGCCACAACCAAAAAATGGCTTTTAAAAGCTGCTGCAGGAGATGGTGACAGCCTAGATGCCAAACCACACAACTCAGCACTGGCCACAAAAGCATCCCCTGCTCATGGGCTGCTGTTAAGTGACATCCAAAACAGACATGGGGCTTCCTTCCCTTTTTTGATGCAGAAAAGCTGTGGGACAGTGTCAGACCACAGTGAGCACCACAGCAGTGCCAGCACTAACAGCACTCAGTCTATCCCCAGTGGCTAAACTGTCTCTAATAATTTTGCCATGATACTAAACTTGCTGCTGATGTTGGAAAGAGATTGGATTTAGATACAGATCTCGTGGTGCAATTGCAGGATAATAAGAATGCATAAAGTGTGCAGCAGCCACTAAAGCATCCTTTTAATCAACTAGTCAGGCACAAAATTCACATCACATTTATGGTTCTGGGCTTCTCCTGTGCAATACAGTGACTCTGTATAAGATAAGTTGAGAATGTATTTTTGTTTTCTGTGCACCAAAGCATGGTTTATTAAAAGCCACTTCAACTATGAACCCTTTACAAACCTTGGTGCTGAGGGTAAACACCAGATATTTATTCCTAATGACCACAGTCATTTGGGGAAGCAATAATACAAATCTAGAAAAAAAGAACTTTAGTCTCCCTTTAGCAGCATTTAATTAACTTACCTTCCAAAGCCCAGCTCTACACCTTCTAGGTTTTTGTTTTATTCACAAGCAAACAAATAAGGGTTTTGATAGCTGGGTTTACTCTCTGTAGTCATTGCTGAGTGCCTCAACTTCCTCCTGATCTTTAGCTCTGGCTGTTGTCTCAGCAAGTACCTACAAAAATATAAATAAAATAATTTTTGCACAGAAATTTTGCATCTCTACTGTCTAAATTATTATTCATTAGTTAGCAACATACTATTAATGCTCTTTTTTCCCCCCAAAAGAAATTTCAGACCTTTCTATCTCTTGTTGGCTGGGGATCAACAACATTGCCACAGAACTGGTCAATATTGGTGATCAATTTGTCCAAAATAGCAAGTGATTCATCAAAATGATCAGTATTATAATGAGATTTTAAGGCAAATAAAATACATATTTTACAATGGAGATACAGAAAAGTTCAAGTAGCTACAAAAATTATTATTTTGTTGTACTAATATTTGTTGTACTGGAAGCTTGACAACCAAGAGAGAGGATTTGTATCATTAAAAAAGTTTGATTATTAAAGATGAAAACCTTGCAGTCAAGATGAAATTAAATACTTCAATTTATCTCAGATTTTCTTAAGGTCACATTTACTAATGGAAAGTACTTGTCAATGCTGACATAGAACTTGTGTTATTTCTTCATCAATTTAAATTTGCAGCTTTCTGCTTAGCATTTTCTGGCTGAAAAGTTCAGCCCAGCTCTAGCAATTGGTTAATTTAGTAATGAGAAATGCCTGACTCATATCTTGACTAATTGCTCAGTTGTGTTGTGCTCTGTGACAAATAGACAATCTCTCTGATACATGCACAGTACACTTGGCTCCTCTCTGAATATATACCATGGTGTACAAGAGGAAAGAAGAGACATTTCTGAGGATGTCCCAAGGAAAATTTTTAGCTTTTAATATCAATGCAGAATTCAGTTTCCCCCATGTGCCACAGGAAGACCTGGTTTGTCACACTCACATTTTCTGAAAAATCCCTTTGCCCGGGATTTTTCTCCTGGGAAGCTGAGAAGCCTCAGAGAAAAGGAAAACAATTCTTATCTCAT
>JAWWEY010017051.1:2268-36028 GCA_035582745.1 Loriotus luctuosus
CAAAAATTCAAGGGCTTGTAATTATATATCTATTTATACTGAAAATTCTTATAATTTGATTTTTTCCTATTTCTATCATGATCTAATGTCTTGTTTTGATGTTTATTCCTGTTACTAAACAGAACAAAAATATAATCAAAACTCCTTCTCTGAATGCCCTTGCTTTGAACTGAATATAAAAAGCAAATCAAAATTATTTCTAGGAGGCTATAGCCAAAGAGCCCAACATAAAAGGAAACTTCCCGCTTGAAGGTGATGGAAAAGGAGAGTTTAATGCATCCAGAACAGGGCTAAAATCTAAGCTGTCTTTCCAAGATATTCTAAGTTTGAAACAACAAAACAGTAACTGTGTGTTTGGTCCATCATTACTTCAAATCTGAATTATTGTCTAGCATGAAAAAGAAGACTGAGAATGAAAAATACTGTAGCATTTAATGCAAATAATCCCAGTCTTAATGAAAATGGCTTCTGCAATACCTAGAAAATTAAAGAAGGCTTAAAGTAGGAAATTAATAAATATTTACAAAACAAAACAAAAAATTCTGCCATTTCCTCCAACATTTTGTACAGATCTTTTATTATTTAATATTGGAAATCCTATCACTTCATAATCTTCTCAGTCTCTATGATCTATTGCATACATGCATTTCTTTTTGCACCTACAAAAATAATTTGTCCCTACTACTATGTATGATAAAAATTGCAACCTTCCCCTACAAAACATATATCAATTCCTAAACATGTCATATTTATACTTACGTGGTTTTCCACTCAGACTCTGGAATTCAGATTTAATTACTTCTCTTTAACTTTTCCATTGCACTTTTTTAATCTCATAGTGATCAAGTATGGTGTACATATTTTTTAGAAACAGTAATATCATAAAGTTTATATTGTACTGGCGGAAATGATGGGCAAATAAAAAGTTAAGAGCAATAGAAATTACTTACTTGTATTGTTTAGATATAGGAGGATTCAGTTTATTGGTTGATTAAGAATAGAGTTGCACTTAAACTTGGCATGGTAACTCAAAAAATACTACCAAACGTATGAAAGCATATACAAAGCACACTACAAGAAATACAATGCAGGAAGCAAAATGGCTGGGTATAAATTACTTTCATAACATTGGAAAAAATATAAAAACATGGTGAAAGAAAATAATAAATTAAAAGCTTATTGGTCAGTACACAAAACATAGGAAAAACTGCTTGCTGCAACAGAGTAGTGTTAAACACTAAAACGCCTGAATGAAATCAGATAAATGAGTTCACTCGATTAATAAGGAAAATAGGATCAGTATGGATTGGGATTTCTCACCTAAGTAGGAAAGCACAGGATTTTTAAGACTATAATACTGACAGGGGACCTAGGATGGTGACTGTGCCCGTGACATACTGTGGGAGACCAGGAAACCTAAGAGCAAGAAGCAAACAATGATGTAAACCAGGAGTGCATTGTGAGGTAAAAGTTCATGATATTAAAATGGATTATTTCAGAGACTCCAGTCAGGAAACCAACAAGCGGAGAAAAAGCTCTTGAGTCAGTCCTCAGCAAAGTACAGGACACGATCCAAATTTATGGCATTGAGGAACTAATACGCAACTGTATCCATCACATTCTTTACTTCATGTCCAACACAAAAAAAAATGATATATCCAGCAATCTAGAATTTCATTTTAAGGAAAAAATAAATCAAATGAGTGACCTTGTTAAAATATTTTGGCTTATGAGTGTCATGAAGACTTTTCAGTGGCACCATGAGAGACTGTCAGAAAAAAAACAAACAGAAAGAGCTTTCCTTACAGAAGATATACTGGAAAATCTGTTTCAAATGCATGTAACAGTAGAAGATCTGGAACAGAATAACAAAATTAACTATTGCAAATTGCCAAAATGAAATGAAAAGGACTCAGTAGTTTTGAAGGGACACTCCAAAGTCACTAAACTATTAGTGTTGATGAGCAACCCATCTCAATTGCAGCATTTTCCAAAGCAGGTGCACATGCCTAGGTTCCTCTCCTTTAGCCCTAAATGTAAGATAAGTACTAGCTCTTTTTCCCACTCATTTGCAGTCTGACAACATTGCAAATTAGTTCAGTTCACCGTGGGAAAAGCTGCAGAACAGAACATCCAGAGCAACAAAGATAAGCAAATATTAAATGCCAACTAAACAGACAATTCATTAAAATGATTTCAGCAGTATCTTAGAAAAGTAACAAATCATACAAAAAGAAGAAACTCTGAATCAATGATTTAGTTCTCTCATTCTATCACAACTACTGCTTTTGCTACTGGTTTAACTGGTACAACTTAATGGACTCTATGAACTTAAAGGTTGTTTCCAATGAAAATGAGTCTATGAATCTATGACTCTAACATTATGCCTCTTGCTTAACTATTAGAATCAATTCAATAGCATTGTATTTTGTTTTAGTATCAATACCAAAATTTGAATTGCATCACCCATCCCTAGATTTCTAAGAGGGACAGTTTAACAAGTAACATACACATGTGAAGTAATCTACAGAATGCAATGCAAGGAATTTAAAGAGATAAAGAAGATGAACACAAGAAAATGCAATTATTTTTTGATCACGGAAAAGAATGGGAAAAATCTGATAAATATACTTGAACAAAGAATACAGAATTATTCTTTAAAGATGCTATCAAGAAGCCACAGTAATAACTAACTAATAATATATTTGCAAAAAAATATTATTCTGCTAAATAGATGTTCTTCATACCAGAGAAAATTGACTATTTCATATTTAAACATCTTCCAAAAATAGACATACTTTTTGTAAGGTTTTTCTTCTTTTTTAAACACAGTAGGGCAATTTGCTGCATTGTTTCAAAGTGAATTACGATGATTTTAAACAGATTAAAATTCAGACTTATAAATTTAGACTATCTTCTAATAATACTCCCAGTTAGGAAAAAAAAGAATGAAAGTCAATACACAGAAGGAGCAGAACTTATGTACAAATTTTATGCTCAGTGATCCCAGTATCATGGTAATTCTGGTAATTCTTCCATTAATAGTAGAGGTTTTAATCATATCCTCTCAAGACCCATGGAGTTATTCAAAAAACAAGGCCACAAAGCTGAAGCCTTACCAACTCTATTGCTTCAGAAAAAGTAAAATGCACTGCATATTTAAATAGTACTTGGTAAAAATTGGTTACATTAGATCCTATTCAAACTTAAAATTATCACTAAAGACTGCAATTAGAAAGGGACAGCAAATCAGTGTGATCAGTAGATGGTTTAGGCTTAAGAAAATCCCAGAATCCAAAGGAACAGATTTCATGGCAAGGGAACCACTGGAGAGTGCTAAGAACAGGAATCAGTCTTGAGTATCTTGATGGGCTGGATGGTTGGAGTCAATGAATTGTAATCAATGGCTTGATGCCCAAGTGGAGACCAGTGACAAGTGGTGTCCCTCAGGGGTCAGTGTGGGGACAGCACTGTTCAACATCTTTGTTGGTGACAGGGGGATTGAAGGCACCCTCAGCAGGTTCACTGCTGACACTGAGTTGTGTGGTGTGGTCCCCTCTGGAGGGAAGGGAGCCATCCAGAGGGACTGGACATGTATAAGATGGGCTTGAGAGATGAGTCTGTGTGAACCTTGTGAAGTTCAACAAGGCCAAGTGCAAGGCCCTGCACCTGGGTCATGGTGATTCCCCAGCACAAACACAGGCTGGGAGGAGAATGGATTGGGAGCAGACCTATGGAGGAGAACATGGGGCTGTAAGTGGATGAGGAGTTCAACATAGCCCAGCGACATGTGCTCGCAAGCCCAGAAAGTCAGCTGTGTCTGCTGAAGAATAATGCGGCCAGAAGATCAAGGAAAGTGGTTCTCCTCCTCTGCCCTGGTCTGGTGAGACTCCACCTGGAATGGTGCATCGAGCTCTCCAACACAAGGACACAGACCTGTTGGAGCCAAGCTGGGAGAGTTGGGGACATTTAGCCTGGAGAAGAGAAGGCTCTGGGGAGACTTTAGAGCAGGCTTCCAATACAGAAAAGGTGAGAAGATGGAGAGGGACTTTTTACATGGGCATATAATGACAGGACAAGGGGGAGTGTCATCAAACTGAAAGTGTGTACGTTTATATTACACATTAGGGAGAAATTCTTTACTGGAAGGGTTGTCAGGCGTTGGAACAGGTTGTCCAGAGAAGTTGTGGATGCCTTGTCCCTGAAGCTGTTCAAGGCTAGGTTGGAAGAGGCTTTGAGAAATCTGGTCTGATGAAAAGCATCCCCGCCCATAACAGGGGGCTTGGAACTAGGTGACATTTAAGGTCCCTTCCAAAACAAACTGTTCTACGATTCTGTGATAAAAGGGGGACCAGGTGATAATTGTAGGTCCCTTCCAACTGAGCTATTAAATCAAAAAATTGCAGAACTTGAAACACAGTTCTGTTTGCATTTTTGATCTCGAAACTCAATTCTGTTTACATTTTTGGCAAATATTTGCAGGCCACTAGCATCCTACCCAATTCCTTTCATCAAGGGTAGTATATAGGAGACATCTACTGCACACATACCAAGGAAAAGAAATTTAGAGGGAATTTTAACCTGAAATTTAGTATTCAAAGACATTAATACTGCTGCATGGGAAAGCTGAGTTGAACACTACTACGGAAAAAAACCTGCAGCATTATAAAACAGATTAGAATATTTGTTTTAAAAAATCCTGCCAGACCTGTTTCTGGAATTGTCAAAATGCCAGTGAATAGATGGGAAATTTAAACAGAACCTTGTTAAGAAAATGTGATGCAGTAGAGTCATGTACATATGCCAGATTATATTAAAGATTTATGAGTGGCTCACACAGTCAGTAAAACAGGAACTTATGTATCTAATATCTGTCATTCCAGCAGACCTAATACTTGTTACAACCAGTCTAAGTTTCTGCCTTAGCCAAAATGGAAGTCTGATATTTGAAAGGAGTTTTAGAGGGAAATGCATGTGTTTGACTTGCAGAAGTAGGGCAAGCATCACTTGTGTCTAATACTGTGCAAAATATGCATGTAATTATCTTTTTCTGCTGTGTTCTGCTGAAGCTTGCATATTATATTTTCAGAAGATTCAAGAGTCAC
Source organism: Loriotus luctuosus (assembly GCA_035582745.1). Classification (NCBI taxonomy): domain Eukaryota; kingdom Metazoa; phylum Chordata; class Aves; order Passeriformes; family Thraupidae; genus Loriotus; species Loriotus luctuosus. The sequence goes on from JAWWEY010017051.1 coordinate 7,374, forward strand.
ATAATTTGAAAATTCTTGGACAAAGTTCCAGGGCAACATTTACCTTGTGCCCAGTGTAGGACATGTAAAATACACCTAATATCATATGCCAAGGAACTCAGTAGGCTTGAAACCCAAAATCCTGAACACTTAAGATCATATCAGACACCTGACTAAAGGGATGGCTGAATGAAAATTATCTGCTCGCCTAACTGTGATTCTGGCTGTCCAAACACCACATCATTTTAAATAGGGTGTTTGTAACCTCAACTCTTAGAAGTTGTATTACCTCAAAGAGGAATCCCCTGGCACAAACAAATAACACTGAGAGAACAGCAAGAACCTTTAGTCCAATCTCACAAGCACCAGTGTGTAAGGCATGCATGTTGACTGTAGTTTGTATCTGAGCTCTGCTCTATAACACTCACAGATTTCATTTCCACTTTGAAAATCACATTAGCAAATACAATTTTCTTGGTAACCACATACTCAGTGGACACTGAAAGAAAAAAAACAAACTACTTGTACCTACTGAAGAAGAAACCAAATGCATGTACTAAGAAACCTACTAACAAAAAATCCCTCTCTTTAATAGAAATCCTGTAAGAATTAGAATGGAGGACAGTTATACCAGTGTTCATATGGACTACAGAAATCAAATACATATCTATATTAGTATTACTGATTTCAGTTTAAAAAACACTCTACCAAATAAAAAACAATAAACAAAACCCCCTAAAAACCCCAAAAAACCAAATAAAAAAGAAAACAAAACAAAAAAACCAAACCAAACCAAACCAACCAACCAACCAAACAAAAAAACCCAAACCCAAGAACACAAAAATAACAGAAGGAATTTACACAGAAATTTTAATACAATGTTAAAAATACAAGGAAAGGTGTAGGAAAAAAACCATACAAAAGAGAAAAAAAGTCTTGGATTCCATAACTTAGAAAGGAGACAACAATGCGGGCTTACAAAACAACAAACGATGCAGTGAAATTATACTGGGCTGCTATGACTCAGAAACTGTAAATACCAAAGTGCAAAAAGAAATGCAAGAAGTCAGCATTGCAGTGCTTTTCTAGTTTATTATCAGGCTGAACATAGAGCTTTTCAGATACCTCATATCAAAACACTTATGACTGTGAACTAACCTGTGTATCAGGACATGCAATTAACAACACTTGATATCCCAAAAGTCTCCTGCTTTCCTTTACAATATATCCAAGGTTCTCACTACGTTCTCAATAGATGCAATCATACCCTCTCCCTAAAATTCTATCCTGAATTTTACCCACTTTCTTTTGTGTACTTGCTCAGGAAATATCCATCAAATACTGACTATTCAGAAGACACTGTCAGCTACTTGTGTCACTGTCAATCTATAAGCCTCTCTATATTTTTTTCCTTCTTGTTCTCCTTCACTCAAGAGTAACGTTCACCTTTTCTTTGTTTTCTGCATTGCCCTCAACTGAGCAGTCTCTGCATGTAAACCAAGCCTCACAAGCAGCAAGAACTGAACATGAAATTTTCTTTATTAAGATGATTATTCTGTAAATGCAATATTCTTGCCTTTTTCTCTGTAGAATGGGTTATGAACCCCAACCACAGGTTGAATATAGGAAAAATGAACAGCTTTGATCCAGTGCAGTTATTTCTGTGGTTTTGTGCCTTAAAGGGCTACCTTTTCCTAAGGAAGCTGAACATTTTTATGTTAGCAACCATGTATCTCAATATAAATCCTAAGCAACAAGCACTGAAATAATCACCTTCTTGGACGCAGGCCTGTTAATACCCTTAAAAAAACAGAACTGGTAATCCAAATTATCCTCTGTGTGTTTTTCCCTGGCTGAAGAAGACTGAATATTATTACTTCTGAATATTATTACTTCTGAAGAACATAATATCTCTCAGAGGAAGCATCACCAGTATTTACTCAGTTTTACTAAATTGCATGCTTGAAATGGGAACAGCAAAGAATGTTAGCAAATCTGTTGAATTTTTCTCATTTTTTCTATTAATAATTTTCTGGACTTGATTCTATCACTTCTGAAATATTAAACTGAAACCAGTGCTTCAAATAATAGTAGTAGTGGAAAACTTGCATGCTTTATATTGTTTCAGTAATAATCTGCAAAAGTGCACAACACTTAGCAAGAGATCAAAAAGCCCAACAGGCATTGAGGCTTCCCCAAACATCTCCTTTTTAAACTGTCTGAAAATAAAATTATAAGGTAGCACGCCATGCATTGCTGGCAAGTATTATCAGCTTTAACAAGTAATTAGACCAAACTACTTTGAATCTGAAATGAAACATATTCCCTATTTATAGACAGAGAATAGCTGTGAGCAGCACACTTCACTTTCCTTCAGTGCAGAGCTACAGCTTCACAGTTCTATACATCTGCAGCAGTTTCCTTGCTCCCTGAGCTAGGATGTGGACAGGCATGGGAGGAGGCATTTTGCTACTGCTCCCTGCTTGAAGTAATTTGTTGTCTCCTGAAAGATGAAGTGAGCCATAAGGGAGCACCCTTAAGCACTGTCTCGCCTGCCTGCTGCTTTTGGATCACAGTAAGATTTAAGGCAACATGATTAACCACTGCTGCTGTGTCTTAGGTAGGAAAAGCAAGATGTGGCCAGGGGTGTGTATTCTATTGCCATCTGATAGAGGTGGGGCAGTTGTCTCCTGTTAGTTGGGCCACCTGTTATAACCAGGTGGGGCAGTTTTCTTTATCTCTTCCACAACCAATCCCACCTCCAGGAAATATCTTCTGTTAGTGGGCTGTTGAGTCTCACTGCATGACTGATAAAATTACATCATCCTACTGGGAGATGCTCTGCCCACGGGGAGGAGCCAAGCATTCCCACCTGGATATAATCTGAGCCTTGGAACACCACAGGCAGTCTTTTTCCCCTGGATTCCCAGAGGAGCAGCTTTCTTTTCCAGTGGATTCCCAGAGGAAGACCAGGCCCATCTACACCACCACTGGACCTTCTGCAGGTTCACTGCTCCAACAGAACCACATCTACCACTCCAGGAGGGCTGCAGCCACCATTTAATGGGACTGCTACCAACACCCTGACCCACTGGGTATCAGGTCATATTCTGACTCTGTCAGTGTTGTTTTCTATGACCATATTTTCATTTCTCCTAATAAAGAACTGTTACTCCTACTCCCATATCTTTGCCTGAGAGTGCCTTAATAATTCAGAGGGAGGGGGTTTACATTTTCCACTTGAAGAGAGGCTCCTGCCTTCCCTAGCAGAGACCTGTCTTTTCAAACCAAGACATGCTGTGAAACAGTTTGACTTGAAGGAGGACATGAACTCAAAGATAGTGATAACAGTCTTACAATTGAAATTTTGGGTTGATTCTACATCTAAGTTTAAACTGGGTTGTAAATTGAAAATCAATATGTAAATCACACACACTTACATAAAACACACCCACAGTGAGCTGATTTTAAAGAATATCCACAGATGTTAAAGCCTATGGCTATTTTTCTATTTGTTTATTTTTTGTATACAAAACACAAGTAAAATAAATACTAATGCAGCAAATGATAAAAAATACAGTCAAGTATGCAGAGGAATACAAGTATGTTGACATAAACATTCTGCATCATTTTCCTTAGGAAAAAATACGGGAAGCAATTTGCAAAAGAATGAGATACTCTTGGTTAGTTGTCAGTGTCTTTGATTTCTGTTAGGATTATCTAACTTGCTGCTTATTGCTGCAGTGACACAAAGATATCTACTACAAATACATTTAGTTGTTCACAGGTAGCTGCTGCGGTTGACAGTCTTTAACTTAAAACTGATGGGCAACAGGACATTGCTATATGTCCTTTTTTAAGGAAACCACATACCAGTTAATTAATATACCCACCATGGCATCTGTATTTCATAACCTGAATAAATGTGTTCTAAGGCTGAGTGTTTCACTCATCCAAATCTATTAAGAAAGTGATTTATGGCAAGTTACTCTTATGATGAATTTAACTTTTAAACATGTAATCAGAAGTCTAAAGGTAAATTACAAAAAAAAAGCATAGAAAAAGAAAGCATCCAACATACAGATTTAAATATCTGTCTAATGTACAGTGCTCCAAATTCAAAATATTACAATGTAGCACAGAAATAATCAATACAAACTATTCTGATAAACACATAATCTTGTAATAGCAGTGGAATTAATGTTCCATAATCTATGGGGATATAATTCACAAGAATTCAACTTGAGAAGGTCACTGGACTAAATTAGAGGTTGGACATTATGCTTCTATTTATTCAGTTAAAACTACAGTTCTCTGTTCGGTCTTTTGACAACAGAAACCTAAACACTTGAGGTCTTCCAAAACCTCATTTTTTTCCTGCGGTTTTGTTGTCAATATGTGACAAATGTCAACATTTTGATTTGGTAAACTGTTCTTGTATTTTACAGCAGTGTCAATAGCTATATAAGATGAAAGAGGAAGAAAAATCAGACATGATTAGAGTATTGTTAGTTCTGGTTTCCCCCATATTCATGCTATGGAATTAAACTGACTTCACATTAACATTTTTTCCAATGACTACTTCTGAATCCATGTCTGGATTTGATCAAACAAATTAGATGTCCATGGTATTAGAATTGGTGTACCTTTGGTCCATTGTATTTAGAATAGATGGACCAAAGGTACACCAGTAATTTAAAACAGAATGAGAAAGCTGTATTTGCCAGCATTTCACATGGAAGAGCAGGTATCTACCAAACAAGTTGGAACACCTGGACATGTGGCTGTGGGCCATGCACAGATGGCCTGCTGTAAATCAACAGCTTCAGAAATATCTTAGACTTGTTATGCACTCATGGATCAGTTGCACAGCACATGCACAGGGAGGATGACATGTCCTGGATTCACCTAATGCACTCCATGAGCCAGGAAAGGCTCATCTGCCTCTTTGTCCACAAAGAAAACAACTGGGGAGGTTGCTGTTGCTATCACAATTGCTCAGGACTGCAGATTATCCAAGAAAACAGAGGGTAGTAGATAGCCTGCAGTAATTTATTGGAACATTGTTAAACTAGTTAGTTGGTTTAGAGAAAAGTAAAAAAAAAGTTGGATTCTACTTACTGTTTTCTGAATTAGTCATTCTAATTACTTATCTTAGTCAAGGTCATTCATATTAGTAAGCTTAACAGAGGGTGAACAAGAGAAAATAAGGACAGATTTACTTGTAAAAATTAGGAAAACTATAAGAAGGGGAAAAAGTTTGAGATGTAGGTAACATATTAAGAAAAGTATTCAGCTCTGTACCTGGCATGAAAACTAAAAGTAAAAAATTAATAATAGAAGAAGAAATAGAAATGAGAAATATACATTTCCTAATCCTTTAACTTTGCAAATTAATGTTCTGTTTTTCATCACAGTGCATTTTTCTCCCAGAACTTATGCTGCAGTCTTTTAAGTCAACTTCTGCATGCATTCTTAAAACTTTGATGTTGTTCTGTTCTTAAATATCTAAGCATTAAATATTTAAAGTATTGAATATGGTCTCATCTCTAACTTTTCTATTGCACATTTTACATAGTTAAGAAGGCTGACATCATATTGAACTCACAGAAGCAGCCAAGTCTTCACTGTCCTCTTGCTTCATTTATTCCCCTGATGTTCTGATAGAAATATCTTATTAGGAAAATGGCTACTCTCAGAAATGAAGCAATGAAATCAGGTCAATTTCAAGATTTCTATAATGGCTTTAAACATGCTGCAAAAAGCCTGAACTCGCTTTGATAAGAAGTATCTTATACTCAGAAATTTTCTATAACTTTGATGAAATGGTAAAGACAATAATTTTGAGAAAACCACCCAGTTATTTTAAACAATCAGATATAAAAAATAATGAAATGCAGGAGCACTGATAAAAAGGACTGGGGTGGCAAGAAAGAATAATCAAAATTAACAAAATCCGCTGGCTTTGGCCAGAGGTTTAGATTAACCTAAAGGTAAAAACAAAGCACTAAGAAAGAAAACATATCACAAGGTAATGTTAGAAATCAAGCCATTTTCATAATCAGACAACTCATTTCACGCTTTGCGTCAGATGCTTCGTTCTCAGCACAAGACATGGGACAAGTATTGAAAAAGGTTCATCTGACATTGTCGGCAGATAAACTAACAATGATTTTAATTTTTTTTTTATCATGGACATGTAACACAAGAGATACTTAAAAAGATAATGATTGATACATGCAGATTAATAATTAAAACTTAGAGCTAATTAAGAACGACATTAAATCACATCTGATGTTACACAACAATACAAGAATGAAAAGAACAATAAACTCCAGAGACTCTGCCAAATCACACCATAAGTAGTTGCTCCTTCATTCTTATTTTTTATGAAAATTCAACTAATGCATAATATTCTATTTAGTGTTAGAAAAAGCAAAAATAATTTAATGCCTAAGCAGAAAAAGTTTAACTTTTTTTAATACAAAAAACCGGAATGAAATAATATGTCTATGTTGGAGACTTACTTTAGTAACACATGCATCAGTATTTATTAATAAAAAGAACACTGTGCTGAAAACTGTTGGCAATTACTCCACACCTCAGAGTGCCATAAACTTTGTTTCTTATCCCTGTGACTTTAATGTAGTTTTATATTGGTATATTTTTGTGTGAATTTTCAACAAAGATAAAAGAGACTCCAGAGTTCATCATATTTAAATTATCTCTTCCACATTCATAGCTCACACAAAAACTTTTCTATCATTTAGTTGATAAAGATTTTACTTACACAAACGGAGTCTTTTAATCCATCTAACTGAGAAATGCATTCACTTCTTAGAATACTCCAAGTCTGATATTTATACCAGTCATACTGCAGGTATGCTTTTACTTGTGCATATCACCCTTACTCTTGAGGGACACTTGCAAAGTGAAGAACTGACAGATCTTGATCCTGTTAAGGTCACAGGGACTTAGCTATATTATAGCTTTGCTTAATCCTCATTGGTTTTGCCTACTGAGCACAAGGCTGTTTCCCTGACAACACAACAGCAGTTACCACAGTATCCAGAAACACATACGATGTCCAGGTTTAAGGTATATCCCACCTGAAAATATATTATTTATTGCTATTTTCTATGGTCAATGTGGGGAAAAAAATAAAAGCTGTGAAGATCTTCCAGACACTCTTACTTCTGTTAAACTTCTTACTATTACTTACTTCAAGGACATTCCCTAAGTAGGTTGAACACTTCTGACACTCAGTTCTTGAATTAGTGTGTACACAGAGCAAAAGTCACAGTTAGAAGCCATGGAACGTAAGGGAATTACTGAATGTTTATATAAATTCCTATCAAGTGCAAAACACAACATGAGAGAAAGCAAAAAAATACCACTACAAAATTTAAGAAAAGGGCAATAATAGCTAGCATAGAAAGCAAGGGAACACTTGGGGTCTAAAGTGAGAAGTTTAGGAACAAGTTTAAAGGTGGATATAGAAATGAGATGGTGAGAAACTACACTCTGCAGCAATATTTTATATAAATACATATGGACCATGGCTATGTTTTTCAGTTTGAGAAAAGGATTTTACAATAATTAAGATAAAGTGTGAACAAAGAGAAAACAAATGCGTCAGATCTGTAGATGAATATGGAAGCTGTGATTCTAGAAATATTCTTTGGTGACTAATAGAAAAAAAATTCCCACTGAGACAGTAAATCTAGCCAGATAATTTCTTGCACTTCACCAAAAGCATGCAGTACAACAACACATAGAATAGATCCCATATAAAATTACTTCATTGGTTTAAATTTGTTCAAACAATGCTGACAGACCAAGTTTCTGGTGGTAGATTACTTACCTGACCATATATCAACTAATTTAATATGAAAGCAAAATGTTTTTATTTTTCTTTTCTTGTGTGAGCACTGGCTAATGTAACAAAATGCACTATGGGATCATGTGTGCTCTAACTCAACTCACACCAGGTAAATTCAGTATTAATAAATGAAACTTTATATAAGTAATGCTCACTGACAAGTATCTGAGTGATTTTAGCTGAGATGAAGTGAGACTGAAGGAAGGAAAGAAGCAGACAGTAGCTTGACCTCATGGTTAATTGAGGAATGTCCAAGTCTGAGTCAGGCATTACAATGGACTTTCCAGTAAAAAACAATTAGAAGACAAGGATTTAATCAATTGACAAAACAGCAGTTTGTTTCTAAGCAACACAGGTCACCAAGAATACATCACTCCACTCATATAATTGTTTTCCTATTGAATATAGTTGTACATCAGCTTTTAATTTTCTTTTTCAAATACCTCAAGTGTACAAGCTTACGTGACAAAAAAGATCAAGCTAGCACAACTATGAAGACAATCCATGACACTGACCTTCTATCTTGAGGAACAGTGGCTTAAAATGTGAAGAAAACTATTGTGGGCTTTGGGGAGTCTTTTTGGCTTTGCTTAGTTAGTTCTGTTTTTAAACTCCCAAGAAACAATGATGAAGAGTTCAATCTGACTGGCCCACATTGGTCAATTTAGCCCTGGGAAGCTGGAAAAACTATGAATTCTACTGCATTTTAGAAAAAAAATAGAATGTATAATTTAACTTATTTTCCTATAGACTACATACTAAATAAATAAATAAATAAACAAATTCATACATACATACATAAATACATATAAAAAAGTAAACCTGAACCATTGAAAGAATGCAGTAAGAGTTAAATGCTAAAATAGTACAGTGATCAGCAAGATGCAGCCAGCATAGTAGCATGACCACAGTTACTCAAAGTAAGAGCATTTGTTGAACACCATTTGTTCTTCAGTCTTCTCGTGGTTCATGTTGTCCATGTTTTTAAGTAAAATTGTGAAAACCTAGTTTGAATAAAATAATGCTTACACAAAATTGTTAGTAATTATTTGCTCATTTCAGTTCTGAGAAAGCAGCTATTTACACAGGTGACTGAACCTCACAAAATGGGCACATTGAAAATATAATTAAACTAAACTAAGGGGCTTTTGGAAAATTACAGACTGTTTGAATTATTTTTCAAAAGAGTGTTCAGTCTGTAAAGAGTATGAGCAGCTTGCATTATCCATGGTCTGTGAAATCATTGTCATAAAATATTTTACACATTTTAAAATAATGTTAATATACAACCAAACCATTAATTAGGCATTTTAGGCCCTAATGATGAAGAAGTTTTATGTAGGAGTTAGACTTTTATAAGTTATTTTTTTATGAGAAATACAACTACATTTAAAAAGAAAGCTAACAGTATTAGAGAAAGTACTTACAGCAATCCTCCAGAGTTAATTCTTACAAAATTCTTTGAAACAGATGACAGTTGCAAACATGGTTGTGCTGACATCATGTATTTTACATCTGTACAAATGAAAAAAAGGACTATAGTTAGGAAAGGAAGCTAATTTTCACAACTACCTTAAAATGAAATTAATTACTTAATTTTCGTAAGTACCTTTTCAGCTGCAAAACACAGAAAAAAATAATGCTTAAAAAAGTATAATGACTGATGTGACAAATCTAAACCTAAAATTCTTTTAAAAGAATGACTAATGAATAAACTACAAAGATTTCAAGTTCATTCCTTTTGGAGGAATACTGGGCAGGATAAATGCAAAGCTAAAACAATACAGGCGTTCCTGCAACAGAAGAAGGAATGAAATAAGAAAAGAGAGTGACCAAAAAGAACACAAGCACACTCAAGGTTAGTTCTTGACTAAAAACAAGATTCTCACATGGTAGCTCATGCTCACACCCACTCTAGAGGAGTTCATGCTCACACCTACTCCCTGAGTCCTTATGTTCCTACAACAGTCATGTAACAATGAAGACAGAAATAATGTTAAAATATATTTGTACAATATCACGTTAAAATATCATATAAAATATCATGTTAAAATATATTTCAAACAACCAAAGTTACATTTAAAACCAAGTTCCAAATAACATACTGATCACAATTGATACTTTATTACAGTGAATGGCTTTCCTAGCACATATGGAGGTAACATCTGTCTTGTCAGTTAACTGAAAATCATTAGAGCTATGAACAGTTCCTTCAAACGCAGGTTACTCAAGGATTCAAAATCCTCACTTCTGAAAAAACTTATTTATTGCCTCTTTTTTTGCAGATGGGGTTTCACCACTCTAGGTAGCCAAGAAATTCCTCTAAAATTCTATTATCTATTTCCTTAAGTTACTATGCTTATATGTTAATCATACTGTAACACAGATCAGTTGAAAGATTGTATTTGTAAGATAGATTTTGTGCTAGTACTGTGTTAACATGGATACTGAACTGAAACTTGTCAGACTTTTCTGATCCATATAGAGAATTAAATGCCTCTTTTCTTCTAAGAATTCTGATATCTCCCCATATTCTTTGTAACTTATATATCAGAATTCGTTGATTTCTTTCCTATGACATCTCTTCTTTTCCTGGATCCACTAGTGATTAGATCCTTCCAGACCATTGGGACTTAAGCACTGAAATAGGAATTTGACAACTCCAAAAGGATAAAATTATTTAAATGACACAACAAGATTACTGAAATTCAGCCAACAAGAACATTTACTTTCTTTCTAAATGCTCAAAATATTGTAAAAGGACAAACTAACAATGCAAAGAAAGTAACAATAAGCAGTCACACACACTTCAAGGTTAGGTCAGCTGGAATAATTTGCAAAGTACTACAAGTCTAATTAATTTTTTATAAATTTTTAGCTGACAAAGTAATGAAGTAATGTTTCAATTGATATTTTTTTCCAAAACATCTTTTATGGTTTTTAACATTTCTTGTATCTATTAAATTAAAATAAATTTTAAAATTAAATTTTCACTACGATTGTTAAAGAATTTAATCAAAACAAAGCATTACTAAACATACAGAATATAATATGTTTTCATTACCTACAAAGGAAAAAAAAGACACAAAATGGTTAAATAACTTACATCATGTTGCACAGCTGAGGGCCTGAGCAGGAGAAGGATTTGTTTCACACTTCTTGTTTCAAAATCTCTATGTATTCTTTCAGGTTCCTTTTCCTGAAAAGAAAGTTAAGCACATGTTAAAAAGGGACCACTAGACACAGAAACTAAAATCAGACATAAAATTTTCAATTTCCTAAAAACTGATGTAGCTTTCAGCATGAGAGAATGTAATCTTTAATGTTATGATGATAGATTTTTCTTTTTGTCATACTTAATGATGCCTTTTCAAGTGTGCTGAGGAAATTATCGGAAGTAATAGCAAACTGAAACAACCCAAATTGCCAGCATCTCTACATATCTGTCACACAAATTTTCAATCACTGCAGTTCCAATTTCTATTTTTCTATCATAATTACTGTTCATTACAGCAACTACTTTAAGACATGCAAGAAATCTGCACTAATCTTAACAGCTTTACAGTAGTAATTAATGTTTAACTACCTGCTTGCCTATATATTTGTTGTTTATACTTTTCCTATGAGAGAATATTTTTTGGATTGCAGAGCTAGAAAGGCATGGCAATGCTTTGCCCCTTTTCAACAAAGGAATAAAGTTGATTTTTTGGTCAGCACATCGTACAAGGAAGCATGGACAAATTTTTTGACCTCACTTTTCTCCCAGTACAGTAAGCCTTATAAAATCAGTTTTGTTTTAAAATCAGTCCTAGCAGAATCGCAAATGCTTCACCAATAGTATATGCCATTTAGAACTTTCAAAATTTCATCACCTTTCTAGATGTACGTGGAGAAATATAGTCTACACAGAGTCTTATACAGTCTGTAAAATGTGTGTAAAGATCACGTGATTGTCTCTGGTTGATAAAATTAATCATTTCACACTTAAAACTCAGTATTGGCAACTGATTAAAACAAACTATCTATGACTTTGTAGACTTAATTTCTCTAATTGCATTGGGAAGGCTGCTAAATTTTTACAAACTTTAAATGGCATATTCTATTGCTGAAGAGTTTGAGACTCTTCTAGAGTTGTTTATAAAAAAAATATTGTTTATACAATGAACATATTTCAACACAGTGCAACAAATTCATTACATTTTCATATTAAAATAAAGTTTAAACAGTATTAAACATATTGTATCCTTATTCATTTCCAGAATCAAATAACACAATGAATTCCATGCCAGGAATTTTACACTTATAGCAGTTTCAGTGCTGTTAACTTGAAAACAAAATAGGTTATATTGAGATTAATAATTATCCAGTAGTCAGTGTCTGGACAGTTCAGAAATGTAGTGTTCAATGATCTGAAATTATTTAAGACCTCCTAATGAAATATAAAGTGAATGACTAAAAAAAAAACCCAAACCAACCAACCCACAAACAGTTTTTTCCATTTTGCTGGCTGTGGATCAACTGATTTTTTGCAATATTGATGTTCTTACTGTCTGTAAAATAGTGACAGAACCAGAAAGACTTGAGCTAATATATATTCCAACAATGTATTTGTTTCCTAGGTCAGTCTTCTGAATGTTAGTAGAGAAGTCATCCCTTCCTAAGCAGATGGATAAATATATTTACAACTGGTCACTAGTGATCTCATCTGTAAGATGCTGGCTGTGTCTAAAGGCAAGACACACGAGCATATGAGTTAGTAAGAAATAAAGGATTCTCAGTTGAGGAAAAAAATTGAATTTTAGTGATAGGTAAAAAACTCATGCTACTTGCACAAGTTAATCACAAGAACTATCACAAGGAAATACAGTATTTTCAAGTTTTCTTTGCCTAGGCTGTTCTATTTCAATCTCCAGAACACTACAAATCTGTCTCCTACGTTCTTTTCTGTTATCACACTTAGTTATTGTTGCCTATTCCTTTCACTCTGACTAGCAAGCTACATTCTTCCAACTTCTGTCACTACTGCCACCCCCTCAAACCAAGTGACTCTCTAAAATCCACTGTCTTCCTTTTTTCTTGTCCCTTGAATGACTTCCAATCCTACACTCCTCATTCACTCCATTCTTAAACTCATCATCTCAGTTGCATGGAACCTGTTTCTGAGACAGAAATGCTATAGTTGTCATGGAAAGTAGCTTAACTTTAACTTTTTTAATACGAAGCAGCAGATACCTCCTGCCTTGTATATTAGATTTTATATGCAATGCATATACTATATTCTTGCAGTACAGGTCCTTTTCATATTATTTCTTCTTTATTTAACAGTAAGAAGAGTTTTCAGCAGACCTGAATTTTGCAAAAGTTTGTAGCAAAGTCCAACTCAACAAAAATGCACTTCCAGAAGAGGTGGCTTCCCTTTCATGAGGATTTTTCACTGGAATTAGTGTATCTTGGAGAAGATACACTAATGGAAAAATTCAAAGAAGGAAAAAATGAGCAAGCTGCTCTTTAGATCTCTTTCTGTGAAAGGTACAAAAAAAAGCATAATTGCCATCCCTGGATGGCACAAAAAAGTATTTAGTCATTTATCATATCAGCTGCCAAAAACATATCTTGGGAATTCTATTCCCTGGGGAAAGAAAATTTTGATTTAATTTGCTTCGAGACTGATCACATTAGTCAAGCCATGTCATTATGATGGCTAAGAGCCAAATTGCTGTCCCATTGCACTCGGAAGTGTAATGATGATGCATCTGCTGCGTAATTCGCCCACAAACTATTTATCTATTGTGATAATTATGAATGCAAATAATATGATCTGCAAAGACAGAGATGCAAAGTTTTTCTCACTGTTGTCTCAAAGATTGGAGAAGATCACTCAATGGCCAACAAATAATGAAAGAGTGTATGATTGCATGTACAAAACTTTTGATAACTCTGCCTAGTGCAGAAAACTTCTGTTGCGTATTTTGAATGGCAGGTTAACAGAGATGAGGAAAAGGTGAAGCTGTTTTTTTCACAAGAAAATCTACAATTAAATGCAATTGAGGATTTAAACTAACATGAATTATTTCTAATATTAACTACCACAAAGCCTTAGCCCACTTGAGGTCTGAAGGACAACTGGCGTTATCTACGGATCACTACTGATGACTGATATTATCCACAGCAACTGGCATTATCTACAGATCACTATTGATGTGATTAACATATCAATAACTAGTTCCAATATTGCTAGAGAGGATTAGTTAAATGGTACAATTGTTTCATGTTCCTCTTTTGGTTCTGTTGTTTCTCCAAGCAGACTTAAATAAAATGAAAATAAAAAGATGAATTTAGAAAAAAAGCTACGGTTATAGAAAGTAAATGTCATGTGTAATATAAAAAGTGCATCATATATACCAAAATCTCTGTTGATTTTACAAACACCTCTTCAGCTTTCAATGTTCACAAAATAACTGTTCCTGAGTAGATCCAGTTCATAGCAATCATACTCCAAAAATCCTCCTCAGTATTAAGAGGAAGCTGCCTAGGACATAGTCCACTCATACATTGATACATCTCTTCAAAATCAAGACCAAATACTTCATGGATTGAGATTTGTCATCATTATGTTATCCAATTTGATTTTGACTCCAGAATTGTGAACATTTCTTCAGATTCCAAGAACAAATTCTGACTCATCACATATGGGGGACAGTCTGAGGTACAGCAGCAAAACTCCTCTTACCAGCACACACTTTATTGGTACACACCCAGACCTGGCTACCGATACTCTTTTGCCAGCTCGGAAACAGTCAGCCTTAATCCTGACCACAGTTTGCACTTTAACTCACCTTATGGGCAACCGAGTGTTCTATTAACAAAACATTACTCAAAGTCATTTAGACGTGACCGTTAGAATATAAAATCAGCATCTACTTTGTTCATGCAAATAAAAGAGTAAAGGAAGTCAATGGAAATTCATTTGTACTGACTTATAATTCTGTATCCAATTATTTATCTAATAATTCTGGGACTGCATGGCTGTGTTTGCCTGATAGGAATACTAATTCCAGTGATTGGGAGAGACTGTGCACAGAGGGCAGGAAATATATTTTGCTTAGTGTTTAGCACATACTACTTCTGCTTTTCATGTTCCTCAGAGGCTAACTTAGTAGTCTTACAGGTATATTATTCCTTATTAATTTAGAAAATAATCACTTTTCATAGCTGTGCCTGCATCAAGTTTTCTTTTGATTTAAAAATCATGTACCTTACTTCAGGAAGAAATAATTAACAGACAGTCCATCACCTCTTAGGGCAGGTTATTCTCCTCATACACAGTTAAATTACACAGTACCAAGTCATTCTTATACCAGTTTAATAACTTAAAATATTTAAAAGACAGTATAAGCCATTATTTCTTTCCCAATATCAATATAGTATTATTTTTTAAAAACTGTCAGCAAGTTTGAAAATAAGCAGATTCTTTTGCCAGTTCAAAATTAATTTTCCCTTTCCAATATTATTGTTCTTTCCTCTTTTGACAGTGACTACTGTTTAAGTTAAGATAAAGATTTTCTCTCAGGGTCAAGAAGAGTAATTGCAAGTTGCATATCATTCCCATTTTCATTTTTCAAAATGTATCTTTTAAAATATGTCTTATGCAGTAAGCAAACAAACATTGAGTAAGTGTGGTGGTGGATTCCCCCTGGCTGCACTGTGATCTCAGAAATGCTCATTAGGCCTCAGCCTTGACAAACAGCACCTGGACTAAGCTCTTGAGCTTATTAAAAATACTGTCTGCTCCCAAGAACTTGTGCTGTGTAGCACAAACCACTTTGGAAACTTTTTTTTCTTGTCTGAATAACAACTCCAGTGGAACAACACTTTTGTAACTGAAGTTACTACCTAATTGTGGCCAAGACTGAAGATTATTATGACTTAAGCCAATTCTTTTATGACTCTAGAAACAGTGGTCCCAAGCAGACCTGTCCTTTCAGAAGGAATTTCTTCTCAGAACAGATTGTTAGACCGGAATTCATTGGAATGAACTGTCAGGCAGTTTGTGGAGTCACCATCCCTGAAGGTGTTAAAGAAACAACCTGATGTGGCACTAAGTGCCATGGTCTACCAACAAGGAGGTGACCAATCAGAGGTTGAAGGTGATGATCCTAGAGGTCTTTTGCAACCTCATAAACAATTCTGAACTCTTCTGGCCTGCAGTGGTCTGTGATCAGCAAACTCCTCTGAGTGGGGCACCTCTCAGGAAGTCGTGTACCCGGAGGACCAGTGAACAATGACAATGGATCCTGTGCTGATAACCCCGCTCCTTGAGGCTCAGCCTGTTGAGAAGATGCAAAAGTATCCAATGTGACTACCTTGTACATACACCTTCAGGTCTGCATGTGTACAAGTGTGAATAAGCTGAAGCAAATGTACTATGAATGTTGCTCTCTTAGATTGTTAAGTAATTTAGGTTTCTAAGGAAGCTAGGTCTGAGGTGAATTACTATTGTGCTTACAGTAAATGAAATAGAATATTTTGATAGATTATTTAAATATCAATTAAATGTACTATAAAGTTTAAATGCTGTTAAAACATTTAGGCCTAAATCATTGGTCAAGTCTGGGCCAAGTGGTCTAGTCTGAATTTTGTGACCCTACAGGACTGTCTCTCTTACTCATTTTTACTGTTAATCCTTTCCTATCCTTGCCCTTTTTCCATCTCCAGCCTACACATAGATAATTTTTGCCTGGTTTCAGTTTTAGGTAGATTGATTTTAGGTTCTAGTCCAATTTCTCCTGTTTGTGCTTTAACCATTGAATAAGTAGAATGAATCTTTGTTGCACCATCACTTAAATATTAAACCTGCCTTGGCCATCACCTTTGCTGGTGATTTTTTGAGAGACCTAAAATAATAATTTGCAACAGTAAACTGGTAATGGTGAGTATTTTTTCACAACTCTAACCTACAGATTTATAATGAGACAGCTTAACATACCTTTTATGTATATACATACTATGTATGTATATACATGAGTTACATATGCTCATATAGACAGATACATATACACATAAAAATAGATATATTCACTAAAAGTTATTTTGAAATATTGAAAACATTTACACATATGATCTATCACTGTTAAAAAAAATTCGACCATAGCGCAAATACGCATCTGCCTTGATAATCACATCCGCTTCCAAAATTTATTTGCGTGTGTGCAAAAAATCCCATATTCTTGAAAAAAAACAGGGAGTTAATGAATTTGCCATTAGAGAAAAGTAAACAAAAAGCAACCAAGAAAAAACATACCAAAAACATGTAAAACCATGTCTTTTCATAATAATATTTAATTTAGCATTTCGTATATAAACTTTCAAAGGAAATCTAGAAGCTAAGGTATATACAAAAAGTAATTTAATATCAAAAGCACAGGTAAAATTTTAAAGACTGTATAAGGTAAAAATATTCTTTCAGAATGACCAAAATGGGATCAAAGAGAGAGACAGACAATACGCAAAAAGTGTAGGAGAGCATCAGACTGATTATTCTTTTATACTTCTTTTATGAAAACATCTTACAGTCTAATGTGAAATTAAAGAAAAAGATGGTAACACCATATCCACTTCCAACAAAGTAAAACAATTCATGTGCAGGAGGTTGAAACTAGATGGTCTTTAATGTCCCTTCCACCCCAAACCATTCTATGGTGCTATGAAATTGTAACAAACCTATTAAACTTAAGACCAATGAAAAGGCTTCAGGGCAAGATCACCAAAGCAGCACAGTTTAGGCAACAACAAATATATGGTCTCTGTCTGCTACAACTGCTAGTTTAAGACATGATTTCAGAGACTGTCCCTCAGTTAAAAAATAGGCGACACCCTATTTTTGTAGGGACAATAAAATAAATGGATAGTTCAGTATCCAGCTGTACACAGGACACTGAGAATTAGTCCCAGGTTACATCAACTAATGAGCTGCTACCAAATAACACATGCTAAAAGTCAAATGCTAAACTAAGAAAAAACATCAAATTAGAAAGTATGGCTTAACCTTCACCTCACACATGTTCTCATTCATCAGCATCTTCAGTATTTAACTCCTATAATAAATGGATTTCTGAGTCATGGCGATGGAATAAACAGTAATTACTAGCAATAACTATAAATTACAACGTATAATTTTCTACTTCATTTAAACACATAATCTGCCTATACAAGCAACAAAAGGACCACACCTGTCACAAATGAGATCCAGCATTGATCATAACGTCAAGTCAAACTGGTTCCTAGTGATTTAGCTGCTGTAATTTTGTTGCAAGGACTACTGTTTTGTGTCACAGCATTTGAGCTTATTTTCTATTAAAAAAGAGCATGAAATGGATTAAATAACGAACAAACTCCCAAATTAGGGGGGAAAAGCCCCATAATCTAAAAAGACAGAATTTCATATTATACCAAATTTAAAATTGTAAATAAAAAAATTCTAAGTTGTATAAAAACAGAAATAAAACTGTTCACATATATGAAAAAAATTTCCCAAGTTTACAACTTGACTGAAAGCAAATCTTCACACTCACTGTTACAGTACTGCAGCCAAAATATTAGAAGAAAATAGAAATGCTTTTAAGCAGATTACATTGTTTCTCAACAAGCAACTACTACATATCTGTTCTGCTCAGGAGCCATAACAGTATAAACAGGTATATTACTGGAGTATGAAAAACAAGGTCACTTTAAGCCTCTAAGTCTCTGTGACTGGGATATGGATATGGCAAATATGGTCATTTTCCCATTAAAACAATTCATCATTAAATCCCTTTTTAGATTTTTAGGTTACATTTTAAGGACTAAGTAAGGAAATATATCAATGTTCTCTAGCTAAACAAATAGAACTCACTTCCTTTATTTCTTTTTTGTCTCTCAAAACACTTTATTTTTTATTGCTTATGAATGGAGTCTGAACTACAGTCTGAAGCTTGTGCTTCATCTATTTTATTATTTTACTGATTTTTTTCCCCCACGTAGCTTCATACCTAAGATTCTAGAAAAAATGGTCATTTTTTTTTCCCCAAAGAAAACTAATCAGAACCTCTTGCTCCAATTTGCTCACATTCAGGGTTACTACTCATTGCTGACATGCTCTGGGAGAGTGGCATTCCTGTTCTGTGAGGCACGTCCTATCCAGAAAAACTGCTTTAATGAGAATTACTTCACTAATGGTTGTGTAATCTCCATCCTGAACTTGATTATTAATGATTTTATCTTACTGCTTTACATATTTGTTGGCTTGAAGGTGGTGAAATGTTTCCAAGCTTTCAATATGCCAGCAATACAAAATGTGTTTCATATTACATAATGAAAATGCCTATCATACCTTGGTAGTTTTTGAGAACATTGTGATAAATCCAGGTCCATTAAGCAGTTTGCTAGCAGATTTCTGTTTATCTTAACAAAATTGTAACAGTGATATACCTGCATTTTTAAGCTGTCAGTAATGACAGTATTTCACAAATCATAAGCATGGCATTTTAGGACTTTAGGCGTAACTTCTTTGATGTTAATAATTAAAATAATATGTAATATTTAACCAAGTTAAATATTACACATAACTTTTTTGTTGTAAATATTTTTTTTTGGCTGCTATAGATCAGCAGATTGTTAAAGAGCTGGTGATAGGATTTGCTAGACTCTATAATTGTAGGGCAGAATTATTTCTCCTAAACTCACACATTGCCTTCTTTCTTTTGTGGAGGTATCCTATACATCTATATTAGGACTTCTACTTACGTTGCCAAGACCTGATGTAAAATTCATACATCACAGAATCATCAGGGCTGGAAGAGACCTTCAAGATTATCCCGTCCAACTGTCAACAGAGCACCACCATTTTCACCCCAAGTGCCATAGCCAGGCACCTGTAATACAAAACCCTTGCAAGAAAACTAACTAGTTTTACAGACCGATCAACATATGTAAGAATTTTTGGTCTTCTAGTATTTCTGAGATATGTAATACACATGAAAAGAAATGAAATCTCAGCTGAGTAAAGCAGAAAAAAAAGGTCCTCTCTTCAGTGAGGAAATAGACAATTCGGAAAGAGGGGGGATAGCAGAAAGAAATGTGAAGGACAATAAGCAGGTCTTGGATAAGAGAAAACAAAAGCTGGTAGAAATTAAGCTAGTATGCTTTCTGAGTAAGCTCACAGGAACAGTGGTCAGTAGAAATTATAGTAGTATCAGTTGAGTAAGGGGGAGGAAGACAGGATCATAACAAAAAGAGAGGCTGGAGAAATATGAATAAGATTCAGCTAGGGTCTGAAATGGAACTAATGTAAGAATAACAGTAGGTCTGCTACTATTTTTTGTGTTTAGTAGTTTTGCTCTCTCACACCACAGGGTTTGAATTAATACTCTATTTCTGAAATACTATTCCAGAGAACTACAATTACAGCATTAAAAATGTAAAGAGACTATATGTGGAATACACACTACACCTGATTATCTAAAACACTAGGATGAATAAGGCTTGCAAAAGGAATAATATGGCATAGCATCTAGAGTTGTCTTAAGAACTTCTTGACCCATACAAGGACAATGCATACAAAATAAGAAGTTAAATAATTTACATTTTTGGTCTGTCTCTCTCTCTCTCTCCATTTTTCCCTTTTAATGCTTTATGCTTCAACTCTGAAAACAAGCTTAGAAACTGAGACAAGTCTTTCAACTACATGGAAATAGTCCAGAATGTAAATGGTGACAAGACACCAGCCAGACAGGGTCAGCATCACATTGAGGATGAAGAGAACAACTGTAAGTTTCTCATCAGGGTAATTGGGAAGCAGTGTCTTATGACAGGATTAACTTTTGAAAAAGTAAAATATGGATCACCATTACAAGTTAGCATAAATTTCTAAATGGCATGCTTAATGGTTATGGCCACTACCCCGTAGCCCAGACTGTTAAAAAGTAAGTCGACAAGTGAACTCTCAACAGATTAACAGAATCCTGTCTGAATTTTTCCTAAGTATTATCATTCATCTTAGGTCTCTATAATATGTATTTTAGTGATTATGACTGGATTTGGATTAAAACCAAAATTTAAAACTTCAAAATTAAAACCAAAATTAAAACCTCAACTCCAAACTGTTTTCTCCCTTAAGTAAGAGAAGTATCTCCAAATATCTCTTGCTAAACCAAACTGTAATTACAATTAACTAACTACTTACACAGATTTGACACCTCCATTATTTAGTAATTACATCATTTATTCTTCCATTTTTGTCCTGAATTTCCTGTAGTTCACCTTGCAAAACATGTGGTTTTTTCTGCTTGTTAAATTCCACATTACAATCTATGGCATCATAAGTCATGGCTGAACCACACCTGCATACTTTGAACAGTCTAAGGGATCCTGAAAACATATTATCAACAATAAAATCTTCTTCACTGATGAGGATATGTTCATTGTAGAGAAATCAAATGCTATAAAGATGAATGGGAAAAGAGGAACCATTTAAAAAAGTTTCTGTTGTGTAATTCAAACAGAGTATAATAAATTATAAGGTTCAACAAAACAAGAAGTTACAATTACTGGAAAACTATACTCCAAGGAGACGCTGTTGCTGTTCTACATGCTGACATGTTATACGTAGGATGGAAGTACCCACTTTAATCTTACAAAAAGGCTGGAAGTAGTACCTCACAAAAACAGAAGTGAAGGGGACAACAGAAACAAATTATCTAAGTGTCAAAAACTCTCATGAGGAAAGCAACGTTACTTACTCTTTTTCAAGAGAAGTAAGCTAGAGATATTTAATAAAAATGTTATACTCATTCTCTTCCTTTTGCACAAACAAATCCAAATAATACCTAGCATTGGACAACAGAAAAGAAGATAATAGAATATTTCAGTTAGAAATGACCCAGAAAATGTTTAAAGAAGTCATATTTCTGTAGTTACTTAAATTTCAACAATGTCATGTTGAAAGAAAAACATGATTAAAACCATAAGTCACATAAAATTCAGGGGGAAAAAGTAATATTTAATTTTCTGTTGTAATAAGTAACTTTGTGGGAAAGAAACTACTGCATCAGTAAGAAAGTTATCACCATTGTTTTTGTTTATTTATCATTTGAAACACTGAACACTGTGTTTGCAAAAGAGCTTTCAAAATCACTGTGTTTTTAAAAAAATATTTAAAAGCATACACACATGTGCTTGCACACTCGTACACAATCTATGCCTAATTTTTGTTAGGAATCTTCATTTATTTGTATTTTAGTTATATTTGATATTCTATATCTAGTTCTTCTTTTACCATGGGATCAAACTGTTAAAAACACTCATTAAAAAGGATTGTTGAACAGAGGTTCCCTAGGCAGCTAATTACAAGCAGCAGCTGTGTAACTCCACAAACAGAATTATGTGCATCTTAGGTTCCATGTCTCATATTATGCAGTATAATATTAAATTTTATTTACATAACCTATATACAAATATGGGATTAATTTGATGCTGTATCAGCTGTAAAATCTCTCAGATACACTTATTTATTGTTTCAAAATTAGAAGTGGTTTTTTGTGCTTAATCTGACCCATTTAATCAAGATCAGGCATTAATCTATTAAAAAAAAATTCGAATCAAAGCACAGAATTTTATTGATTTAAAATAAATTTAGTTGCACTTGCCTTTTATAGCTTTGCACCTTTTCTTATTCCAAATACAATGATAAAGAATTAGATAGCCATAGAAAACAAAAATGTACATCTAAATTTGGAAAGACACCTTTCTCAAAGTGGAGGACCAGGGCTATTCTAGTAGATACTTCTGATTTTGCAGCATGTATTGGTCACGTATCTGCAGCAGGTATCAGCTTTAATGAAAGAAAGTTATGCTGCTAACCAATGGTAAACTGACCAAAAGATAGATTAAATTGACTTCACTTACATATCTTTTTAATTACCATGCAAGAGAATTCTTGCCACAGAAAATATGAAAAATTTTTAAAATTGAAAAGAAAGAAGAATTTATTAAATTTTTATGGATAGCAGGAATTCTACTCAAGGCTGTAGTAAATTTTCAAATCTTCCACTGAACAGAATTACAAAGAAACAAGAAATTCTACTAGCAACTTGTTAGTGTTTGTATAAGAAAACATCCAATACCAGTAGGTACCCACTATCATAACTGCAGCTGAAAAAGCTGTCTTGAATAGAGCAGCCTGAGCATCTGTATCTGTTATTGCCAAAGAGAAGCAACAGTATGGTGAGAGGTATAAAAATACAAAGGGTAGAATGAGCTTTGATGTCAGTAACTACCACTGAAAAGAACAAAGAGTCACCTCTTTACTGACAATGAAGATGGATCTACCTAAGTATATGCCCAGATTAAGGATACTTCAAATTCAGTAAGGTTTCCAGAAGAGGCAGGAAGAAAAGAGTGCATTCCGACAATTGTTAATGATTCATTCTGACAAACGCTGCTCCTCTGCTGCTAAAAAAGAACTTGTAATTGATATAATTTCTTTGGGCGCACTCATTCTATATAAAAGGATAAACACACTGAAAATTAGCTGATCCTAATGTAAAAAAACATCTTCTAAACCAAGGGCAAAACAAGATGTGCTAGACTTCGAATATAAACTGTGTACAATTAGTTAGAACTTGGAGCATATGTTTGGAATAAGGCACAACCTACATATCAACATGGGTATAATTATGCAAATTTGAAGATAGGTGATCAATGGTTTTCCAAGGTATTTAGCAAACCAATACTCTTTCCAGTCATAAGGTTTTTTTAAAGCTGGTGTATTCACCAACTGCTTTTGTGTATGCTTGACAGCCCAACCATTATTTTCTTCAGTTTTAATTTCAAATCTCATTCATACAACATTTCTCTGGGATGAAGCAGGACATCTATCATCCCTCAGGGGAAGGAATTTCAAAACTGTAATCTGCAAAGACACTGTCCAGATGGCAGGTGCCAAACATCCATATTTGAATTAAAGAGCTTACAAACTAGATCAAGGAAAAGGTACTGAAGGGGCTTGGGGCCTCCCACTCTCCACATGACTTAAATGGACAAAAGGGATAAATTTTTGCTATTGAACCTAAAGAACAATTCTAATAGTTTCCACTATCACTCTGGAGAATGAAAAGAAAATGGGTAGTTAGAAATCTGACATAACACATAATTCAGAATGTAAAAGCAAAATGCATGTATAAGCCTTGGTAGGACAGAAGGGTTGGGGTAGTAGATGAAAAGGAGAGGAAAGACACACCATCAGATGTCAAGACCTGAGGAATATGAAGTAGGAAATAAACAAATATACGGGCAAGAATAATTCCAATTGCAGGAGAGAATAAGAGTCAACAGAGCAAAAAGAACTGGAAATGGGAATAAGTGAGACAGCTGGGGAAAATCAGAGGCAGAGTTGCACACTGTTTGGAGGCTTATTGCTGGTTTAATTACAGAATTTTCTACACTGTTTCATGATTTGAAATGATCCATCAGTAACAGTAAGGCAGTCAATGCTTCCCCATACAAGTTGCTAAATTTCTGTCATTTGTTTAAAATGCTTATCTGTGCCACAACTCAAAACATGAACAATTGGATGGCTTTTTTTTCATCTTTCACTACAGCCTGTATTCAGTCATTCTATATGAAATCAAACTTTTAAACAGAATTTTACTTATTTTAAGGCAGACTGTTTATTCCTGTTTAAATCTTCTAGTCAGAGCACATGTAATCAAATAAGAAACTTCTTATGAATAATTCAAAGTTTTTTTAAAATTGCATTTCCATAGCCATTAAGCAGAAGCACAATACTATTTCTGTCATTATCAGCAACTCCTACACTCAAGAAGAAAAGAAAACATCTATCAGATCAAGAAGAATAGAAAACATCTATTGGAATCAGTCTGAGAGCAAAATTAATACTGGCATAAGAAGAGAGAAATGAGCAACTTGAAAGATAAATCATTACTGTAGAAACAAGTTATATTCTGTGTACTAGTATTACCATGCAATGATGTACCACTAATTTTTTATTAAAAGAAGGAACTGGGCATATTAGCCCATAGTCTTTCCTTTGTCTAGCTACATCAAAATTACTTTGATTTTAACTATTTACATCATCAGTTCTACCCTAATTAGCTAAGCACTGTTGATTAAAGAACAATGTTGAAAACCTGATGTCTTACCAGGCATACTTCCAATGTAAAGCATGCTTGACCAATGTTCCCTTTCAACATAACCAGAAAGAGCTATCCAAGGCTTTTAAGTGCTGGCATTTGTTCCCAGAATTCTAGCCAAATTCCAGATCACTTGGTTACATTATGCTTACTTGAATTCCTTCTCTACTTCAAAAACAGACACACTATTCTTATTTTTATACTCTAAAAACATAACTGAACAAATTGTTAGTACACAATAGCCATACTATTTCTGAAAGAAAAAGCAGTTGCATTTCAGTAACCTCCAGGAGGATTCCAGTTACATTTCATACATTCTTTAATAATGCTAGACAAAAACCACAGTAAAAGAATGTAGGACAAATGTGCACAGTTAATGAGCATTTATTGAATAACAAAGATAAAATACTAGCTGATGAGGCCTTGAGAGTATTTTAAGTACTACTCAAAATATTTCAGACCATTGTTTATAAAGCAATCCATCTGTAAAATTATATACTTACAATTTATCAGCCTAGAAAAATCTTATTTATTAACTGGATTTTTATCTTGCGGAAACACTATGCCAGAAAATGAATTAAACTGTGCATGACAAAAACTAACCATCTGAACTTTACTTACTACTTTACTGCCTTCATTTTTCTAAAACAAAGCCAGCTGGAGAGAGCTTTCATTCATCTACACCAAGCACACAACTATTCTATACATATAAGAATGACTACAAGAAAAATGTTCACAAAATTTTAGTTCTGACTCTATTGTGACACAGATGTAAGTGGATATGTGTAATTACTGGGGTTGACTAAAACCATCTTTTGACAGTATGCTTTACATACAATTTCCTAAGGCAGAGAAATAGTGACTCAGAATTTCAAGATTCTGCTTAAGCCATAGAACTAACAATTCCTGTTGCCTTGATCCTCTTTGTTCCATCTCTAATGGAACCCTCTTGGCTAGCTACCTGCACCAGTCACATTGCTCAATGAATCTTTGTTCAATTCCAGTCTTAATCATCAACTTTTTTTATCCTTTGCCTACTCCTATTATCCCACTAAGGAAGCACAGAATCCTCAACCCAAAATGCCCAACTTCCTGATAGAGAAAAATAACCATAAAGGAAAGGAAGTAGTAATAAACCCAAACCTGAACCACTAAGAAGAAGGAGATGGTTAGAAATGGGTAATGAAATTCGGTGAAACCACAGTAACGTCTCCAAAATAAAAATGTCGTTAATTCCTCATGCCTTTGTTTCATGCACTTGTTTAAAGCTGTATCAACATGCCAGTCTCTAGTTCTCCTGTAATTTACTGTGTCCTTAAGATATATATGTACTCATTATTCAGAGAGGTTCTAGTAAGCTTCTTACTTCCTTTTGTTTGGCTTATGTGAATTTTTAATTGGTCAGGAAGCTTGGTTCTTTCTTTTTTTCCACCATTTACACTCAGCTTTTGCTGTTCTGATGCTTTATTTTACTCTTTTGATGCTTGAAATGGTTAAGAAGCACTGTCTACCTTAAAGCTGCAAAATCTCTCCAAAAACTTTCAAAGTCATTAGTGGCTTTTTAAAAAGCAATCAAACTAACTAACAAACAAAAAACAAACCAAACCCCCATCTGCTTTAGTAAGTCTCTGAGTAGTCTTATAAATTAAGCCAAATGGCATGGATATTTGAAATGCTATTCCACTCATATTCCTCTCTCCACCATAGTGGATTGTAATTCCTGCCAAGCACATCACACTGGAGATAACAAATTGTCACTTTAAGCTGAAAAATCCTTCAGTCCTTGATTTAAACGTGCAATTGCTATAACTGAACTAAATGGAACCACATTGTCTCAGATACAGCCAGAAAGATTTTGCTTAAGAAGATTAAATTATCTTCTTCCTTACTTAGTTATCAGTACAAAAAAGAATCACAACAGTCAGCCACAGAACTCCACTTGTTCCTCACACTGGAAGTACTTGGCCCTGTCTTTTAAAAGCGTCAGAACTTCTCTGCACTTCTCTTGCCTTAATCTTGCCCAGTAATTTACTGTGACTCACTCAAGGTGAACCTACACACTAATAATCCATTTTGCAGTACAGAAAACAATGCACCCAGTCACAATATTTTCCGGCACATAGCACACCTGTTAACTTTTCAAGCCTCATTATATATTATCAGTATTGAACACACTTTTTAAATATAAATAGATTGTTTAACCAGTGAATGCAGATCTTGCATATGTATTGCATGCAGACCCATTAGTATTGCTAAGTGATAGTTCTGCAACTGCTTGAAGTGGAGGACTTTGTTTTGTAGGACTGGTACAGCAGACTCATCTCAGTGCTCTTTGTGCAGATAATAGAAATATGAGAACGTTGAAGCATCAGTTCAACCTGAAAGTCAGATAGCTAATGCTCTTGTTTAAAAATAATAGAGCAGCTAGAGAGCTGGAAAAAAAAAAGAGCAGAGGATGCAAACTCAAAATACCCAAAATAATAAAATTCTTTGCATAATGAAGGGTAATCTAATTTTTTTCACACAAAGCCAGGTTAAGTTATGGAAACCTTCACCACAAATCCCTGTCGATATCAAACATTTAGAGACCCAGAACTGTTTGCATGTGTTCATGGAAGGAAAAGTTAATTGTATTAGCTTATGTCAATGCATGAAGTATTTCACCACATTCACTGGTGGCAGGGAGAAAGTTCTGTATGGCAATGGAGTATTTGCTAACAGATCTTAGTACATGATGTCTCCCCATTTCTTCCCCAAAATCTTTTATTGATCATTGCTAGAGACAGGAGACCAGGCTAGACCTACATGGGTTGTGACTCAATATAACTATTGTCTTGTGGCAACAGAGAAAACCAAGTTAGAAGTCAGGACAAGCTTCCACGCTGCTGTTCTAAGAGCCAGCAGGGGTCATGGAGCTGAGAAATGCTCCGAGCAACCACCTGTGGAAACGTGGTAAGCACAAACCTCAAGATCATGATTTTTTTGCTTTTTTTCCTTTTCTGTCCTCAGTACAGACATGAGGACCTGGAAGAGAGTATATGTGAAGGACAAATAAATTCAGAACTAAGTTTTAAAGAGGACATGATCATTCAATCATTGTCAGAGGGGATAAACACCCTGAGATTAGCTCAGGTGGTTAGAGCATAGTGCTAATAATGCCAAGGTGGCAGATTCAGACTCAGTGCAGCCTATTTGCTTAAGAGTTGGACTTGATGATCCTTGTGGAGCCAACTTCCAACACAGACTATTCTGGAATTTTGTGATTCAAATAACATAAAGTAAAAACAAAGTAAAATGAGTAACAAACTGGGAGGAAGAGTGAAAAGAAGCCCTAGGAGAAGTAGAGGCTATTTAGCCTCTTTGTAACTTCTCAGGAAAGAGAAAAACCAAGCAAATAATATAACCATAACATTACAAGTAAAAAAAAATATAGATATAATTTTTTGTAAGATATGTTTATAAACAATCTTGTTGATACAGGAAAAAGCAAATTTTGGTGCACAAAAGGAAACTCCTTAACACAGACACTCTATTACTCTGTTTTAGTTTACTGCTATTAGTGTTGGCACAGTTTCCCTCTAAATGCAATTCAATTCAAGAATTCAGGT
>JAWWEY010017052.1:0-35979 GCA_035582745.1 Loriotus luctuosus
TGGCACAGGGTGCCCAGAGCAGCTGTGGCTGCCCCTGGATCCCTGGCAGTGCCCAAGGCCAGGCTGGACAGGGCTGGCAGCACCTGGGACAGTGGGAGGTGTGGAAGCACTGGATCTGTTTTTGGGACCCTCCAAACCCAAACCATCCTGTAATTCCATAATACAGCAAAAAAAACCCAGGCAAAGTTAGAGGCTATGGATATTAATCTGCCTTTTAGTAAAATAAACCCCACACTTGACCTTGATAGTGGATAAATGCTGTAACTGTGCATAACCACCAGAGTCAGAGGAGAGAAGGGATTTTTTGGGCTGGAATGTGCAGTTGTGATTTACAGCTGCACAGAACAGCAGCATCCCTTCAGTGGAAGGTACCAGTGGCTGAGTTCTTTCTTGCCTTTCACATCCACAATTTATTAAACTTGCTCACAATTCCCTTGTTGGAGCACGTGTTTCCACTGCACAGTACCAGACAAAAATAAAACTGGGGATTAGGCAGGAAACTGAACACCGTGGTAGGATTTTTCTGTATTGGTCAGCAGAGTTTTTAAATTGTAATTGATCCTAAACAGAACCCAGTGCTTTGCAAAACCTGCCCTCCCTGCAGGGCTGGGACTGAGGCAAATCCTGCCTTTGCCGTGGGAAATGTGGCCCTTAGCACTCAGGTTTGAGAAGGGAAATAGAGAGGTCAAAAATAGAAATAATGTCTGTTGGAACCCTAAATACTGAGAATTTGAGACTTTCTGTGCTGCCAGGTACTGACCCCCAGGACAACACTGCACTGACCTGATGCTGTGGAGAAGCTTCCAGAATGGAATGACAGAACTGGGATTGTGGGTGTGGAGTTTGATCAGCAGTGTGTGATATCACAGGGTGGGAAACTCAGAGTTAAAGGGTTTAGAATACAGTAATAGATAGAAAGCAAGATGGAGGTTTCAGGGTGCAGGCTGCTCCTTCTTCTTCACCTTCTTCTCCTTGTTTCTCACCTCCTTCTTCATGGCTTTAGGCGGTTTTGTGTAACTGGATAAAAAAGTCCAGGTGGTTGGTTACTGGGTTAAAAGAGAAATAATTTAGGTATCATTTCCTAATTGGACAGTTCGTCTTCAAAAGACCTTATAAAGAGAGAGATGGGGCTCCATTTTTAGTTTGTTGGAGTGAAATGCTGCAGAACTCAGGGTTTGTGAGACTGTAACACAGATAAGAACTAATATACATCTGAGTCCCAACAAGAAATTCTGTCTGGTGCATTAAATCCTGACCCTGGCAAAAAAAAAAAAGGACAGAATCCACAAATGTCCTTCCTTTTGTAGCTGCTGTTTTCCTCTTTATGTGGGTATTTGTGTCACCACAGTGGCAGGGCTTTGGGTCTGTCTCCAGACAGCCATTAGGCACAAATATTCTCATTTTCACATTTCCAGCAGCAGTCAATCAGTGTCACAAGTGTCACTGCAACAAATGGCAGGGCCATACCTTGGGGATGCACTGCTCAGGAATTTAATTCTCTTGAAGAAAGTTCAGCAAATCTCCCACAGTGAGTGGCCCTGCCACTGCTGCTGTGTGAAAATCCCCTCCATGCCCAGTGAGAAACCCACTTATGTAACAATATCTGCTCCAGCTGTAAATTGAGAAGCTGCAAAAAATGGAATAAATGGAACTGTGAAAAATCACCACCTCATCTGTAAGATTGTGCTCAGACATATATTGAGAATTTAATGTTTCTATTTAACCAGCCAGACCTAAACCACCTTCTGCTGCTTTCAGCCCAGTCAGCTTCTGTAACATTTGCAGACCTTGTTTTGAAAGCTGCAGTTATTAATTGGCTTCTCTTTAAAATCTACAATGACAGCTCTCCTATCTCCACAATTTACCTCATTCTGTGCATCCCATATTTGCTTAAAATGATCTAAGCCATGTTATTAGGCATAATAGCTAGTGGGGAAAAAAACAAATAAACAAACAAACACTAAAACCAGATGAGGACATGAACTTTGGAGAGCAGAAAATTCTCTGGAAAAAAAATGTAAGTGGAAGCAAAAAGGGAAGATGCAGCCATCAGAGAAAGGCTCAGTGAAATCTTGGGGAGCTCTTAACAGAAATCAGTCAGTGTATCAGCCAAAATTACATAAGTGCACTGTAATGGGAGATGTCAAACCTCTGACATCTCACCAAGGGCTCTTCAGGAAAATAAAATCCCTCAGAACAAAAAGAAAATCCTCTGCATGGACTAATCTTTTAACAAACAAAAAAGCTTAAGAATAAGTGGAGAGTTTTCACAAAGAAGTGATCTTAATATTGAGGTCACCAAGCCCAAGTTTTGGGGCTGGTACTGTTAAACACTTGCAGGAATGTTCTGCAAGAAAGGGTGAAAAACACTGAGTTTAAAAAGGGTGAAAACCACTGAGTTTTCCAGTGTACTAAAACCTAAAGCAGGCTTCAAGGATCTCATTGAGTCATGAGAAAATTAAATGCACAGCACCAAGATGTGCAAAGCAATGCACAGTCAGGAAAAACTGCTTTTCTTACTCAATTACGGGTTTAAAATGAGCTGTTGATGCTCAGAAAATATATGGAAGATATTCTGATGGCTCTCTAAGAACACAGGATTAAAAAGAAAAGACACTGAAAAGGTAAGAAAGTAATAGGGAAAGGATAAAGAAGAAATTGGAGGATTAGAAGGTGTTCTGCTACTTAATAACAGCCTTATAATGAACACCTGGGGGAACTGTGACTTCTGTCCCACCTCAAAAAACACAGATGGATTGGAAATGATAAACAGAAGGGGAAATAAGGCCAGTAAGGAGTGCAGAGAAGTTTGTGGTGGGAAGGTTGAGAAGGTAGGGGTTCCTCCAGCAGGAGAAGCAATGCTGGGAGATGGGGAATTTGGTGAAGTCCTGTCATGTTAGTGGGAAGCAGCTCTATCCAAAACCAAAAGGAAATACTTGCTGTGGGAGATAAAGAGCATTTGTTTTTAATTAAATGGCTTAATTGAAGATCTGTCAGTAGGTGGCTGAGAAATGCAACAGCTAAAATCTAAAGCAGGCTTCAAGGATCTCATTGAGAGATGAGAAAATTAAATGTACAAGTGCAAAACAATGCATGGAGCATTGCTCAGCTGGCACAGAGGAGGGGGCAGGGGCACCTGGCACCAGGGCACACCTGGAAACACAATGGCCAAACCCAGGAGGAGCACAGCCTGGGCAGCACTCACAGCCAGGGCAGCACCCACAGCTATGGCAGCACCCACAGCCTGGGCAGCACTCACAGCCAGGGCAGCACCCACAGCCAGGGCAGCACCCACAGCCAGGGCAGCACTCACAGCTATGGCAGCACCCACAGCTATGGCAGCACTCACAGCCTGGGCAGCACCCACAGCTATGGCAGCACCCACAGCTATGGCAGCACCCACAGCTATGGCAGCACCCACAGCCTGGAGCTCGGGCCCTTCCCTCTGGCCATGCAGAGGAAAGTGCTCAGCAGCCCCAGCAGTGCCCACCATGCCCTGGAGGTGCCCCCAGAGCAGAGGCCAGGCAAGGTTCAGAGAACAAAGTGGGGATTTATGAAAGCCTTCAGCAGGCCCAGCTTGGGCAGCCTCAGCCTCCAGAGGCTGCAGCCAAGGTGGGCCATGGGCACGAGTTTGTCACACAATTATCAGTTTGGGCATTCACAGATCAGGGGTTAATGCTCCAATTCCAGCTGCAGGGAATGCAGTCATTCACCCCCAGTTTGCTCCCTCAATTCACTTCTGTTTATACTTTTTGGAGCCTGAGGCAGTGAGGTGTCCTTGAGTTCCAGGCCCAGAGAGGAATTGTTGTATTGTACACAATTCTTGTACACAATTGTCTTGTACACAATTTATTAGTATGGCAGTACCTATTTGTAATCAATAATTTTGCCTGACCAAAATGTGAAGACAGTTAACTAGCACTCTATATGGAGTTTAGAGTTACAGTACAAGATTTGAAAAATACAAAAGCTAAAATGCTGAGGGATCCTCTGCAGGTGCCAGAAGCCATCCGGAAGTGCCAGCGAGCCGGGATCACCGTGCGCATGGTCACCGGGGACAACATCAACACTGCGCGTGCCATCGCCATCAAATGTGGCATCATCCACCCCGGGGAGGACTTCCTCTGCCTTGAGGGCAAGGAGTTCAACAGGAGGATCCGAAATGAGAAGGGAGAGGTAAACAAAACCTGGAGAAAACACCAAAACATTCTCTTGCACTGATATGCGCCTTGTAACAGTAAAGACCACTTGGAAAAATTCCTACTTCTTTCTCCCACCAAATATTTGTAAATCAAAACAGTGGTGAAATTCCACTCTTTACTCTTCCAGGATCAGTTTACTGCAGGCCTAATTCTGCAGTGTTTAGAACCACTGCACTACTCCACAAGAAATCAGAAAGAAGCTCATTAAGGCAGGAATTTAAGGCAAGGAGGAGAAGGAACCTTGCAGGTTTATGGCAAGGAGCAGAAGGAACTCAACAGCAATTTTGCTCCTAAAATGTAATCTCTACTGACAACCAGCTCCTCTCATTTCTTTAATTTATTCCACTTTCTCCAATGTACTCACAGCAATGAGTTGCATTTAAAAAAAATCCATCCTTTGGAAGGTTTTTAACTCCTCATCAAAGATGGAACTCAGACACAGTTCTAAAAAAGAAAAATCTATACTGGCTCTTGAGTCCACCTTAAATGAGTGAACACAGTCTATTGCTTCCTGCATGGATGGGTGGAATCCTGGGAATGTTATTAAATGCAACAAGTTTGGCTTTGTTCCTGTTGCTACACAAGAAAATCTTGCCATTATTGGTGCTAAAAGAAGGATTTGGTTTCTCCTGTGGAGTAGAACAACAAACTTGTGAACAGATTTGATCAGCTTTGAGAAACTCCACTATCCTTTATCTAGAGTGATGATTCTGGGTGGAATTATCCATAAAGATGATAAGAAAGGCTGGTTAGGTAGATGATAAGAAAGGCTGGTTAGATATTGTAGAAAAATTTACCTGTGTCAGCCAGCAGCTGAGCCCTGTTAGTACTGGCCTTGTCTTCACTTGCAGCATCGATGGCTGCTGGAATTTTTCTGTGCTTTGGAGAAAAGCTGAAGGTTTGAGCAATGAGGGGAATTTTCTGACAGAATAACATAAAATCTGCTCATCACAGGCTGGAGGTTTTACTGTTTGGGCTCTTTTTTTGTGTTCCTCCCCTGCAGATCGAGCAGGAGCGGATTGACAAAATCTGGCCAAAGCTCCGGGTGCTTGCTCGCTCTTCCCCCACGGACAAACACACTTTGGTGAAAGGTGGGTGCAAACTGCTTGTGGGGGGCTGGAAATCAGTGACAAAGATGTTAAAGCACATCATCTGCTTTGATTTTCACTGTTACAAATCCACCTGAGTTGTCATCTCTAACTGCTCCACACAAGGGAGTTTTCTTGCACTCTCGTGTTTGTGTTCTACCTCAGCCTTGACATGGAAAATAATAGGAAACTCCTTGGCAGGAATAAGAGAAATAGCAATAAGATGCCTGGCAAGTGGATTTAGGCAATCTCATATTTGTCTTGTGACTTTTAATTGGAATGAGGCTTGAGCTGGGAGGGAAAATGTGCATTTGGTGGGCAGAAAGAAAATATTGCTGGGAAACAGGATATAAACAAGAGAAGATGTAGATTTTTTTGTCGTGGCCTGCACTGCTTTATGAGGGAAGCAAGAGCAATCTCAGTCAGAGTGAATCCAGTCACTCCAGTGCATCTCTTCTCCCAGAATTATCCTAAAGAATATTCCAAGAGAAAAAAACCTTTTCCTGTCACAGCAGCAGTTATTGGGATGGGGGAACTGGGAGCTGCCCAGTGGAGATGGGGAATTTCAGCCAATTTCATTTTTCCTGCAGGCTAATCTAACTGTGGGATTTGCATTGGCTCCCTTTAGATTCCTGTATTTTTAGAGTCTGCCCTGTGGGAAGTGCACCATACAAACTCCATTCTCTCCCCATGCTGTCTGCAGATGGAATGCTGCCATTAAAGATGGTTTGGTTTGCAGTTCCCTTCTTTCTTTTGAGGACTTGACATCCTATTCAGTTGACTTGGAGGCTCACACTTCATGGCTGGTGAAATCAGGCAGTTTCTGAGCAGGAATAACATCATTTTTGGCCATGCTCAGGTAGAAGCCCTGTCAGCAGGTTGCTGTTTCCTGATGAAGAAAGAGCTGGAATATTTTGCTAAGGCCCTGGAAAATCTGGAGAGCCCCTTTTAGCAATTCTTGGAGCAGCTAAGTTCAGGCTGACATCCAGCTGATCACATACCTGGTTTCAGCTGTTGACTACTCCAATATGAATCCACATTTAGGCAGGAAATTCTTTAGGTTTTTCTTCTATAATTCCATACATAACTGATTGCAAAGGCATTTGAACTTCATGCAAATTTTAAAAATGCCTAAATGACTCTAGAGCAGAAGTTCCATTGTGGATTTGAAGATTGGATCACTTGGGTTCTTTGGATTTGAGACCAGGTGGAAATGGATCATGGTGCTGGATGGGGCAGCTGGAGACACAATGTATCATCTCCATCTCCCCCTTTTATATTTTATAATGTACACAATTTATTAGTATGGCAGTACCTATGTGTAATTAATGAATAATACACATTTCAGGGGCAAGTGTGCTCCAAAATAGTTTTCCAGCATGGGTTTGTTCAGGATTGGAAAGGTTTGGAGAGCATTTTTATCTCCTTGGGTCAGTGTTAGACCTGCCCAAGGTCAGTTGAAGTCTCCTCAGCAGTGCATCTCAAACCCTGTGCTCCAGGATCCTGTTCTCAGAGAACAGCCCTTGTTCAGCCCAGCAGCTGATTTGTTTCAGAAACACAACAATTTGTGTTTCATTAAGTGGATTAACCAAGTCCCTCAGGAGTGCTCGTCTGAATCATTCAGGATTTTCCCTCAAGAGGAGCAGGAAACCTTTGCCAGGGAAATTGAAATCAATAGAGAGCTGGAGAAAAAAGGAACAGCAAATTGTTGATGGTTTGTAGCATAAGCACTTGGACAGCCCAAAAGATATTTACTCCTACTGAATGCCACACGCAAGTACCATAATTAATGTTTTAAAGATGTGACAAGGTCGAGAGAGCAATTAAGTGTCTTAACAAAGTTCAAGAATGAGTCTGTGGAAATCATGATGGAATTTTTTGGCTGGTAAT
The DNA here is from genome assembly GCA_035582745.1 of Loriotus luctuosus. Taxonomy (NCBI): domain Eukaryota; kingdom Metazoa; phylum Chordata; class Aves; order Passeriformes; family Thraupidae; genus Loriotus; species Loriotus luctuosus. The sequence goes on from JAWWEY010017052.1 coordinate 7,181, forward strand.
ACTCCAAGGGCCATTAAAAGTTACAAGAAACTATTTAAATGTTCACTAGTTTTGGGCCTCTTATTAAAATGTTATGTTTTTCTCAGACACTTGAGGGATTGAGAGGATTTTCTCCCCTTTGATGTATTCTATCTGCTCTAGGCTAAAAACACACATCAGAAAATAAACTTTTTTTATATTTAATTTTTAATGACATACAGCTGCTGGAGGGAATCTTTTTTCCCCTTAGCATAGCACAATCCCACCCAGCGAAAGGATCATTTTTATTTTTCACTTTTGTTTTCAGTACTGCTCAGGGACCAGAGAAAGGCATGGTTCAGCATTTCAGCCTGGGCAGACACTTGCAGTCAAATATTTACGGCTTTGAAGTAGAGGTAGATTGGAAAAACACCCATCAGAATGGTTTATAATCACAAAGTTCTTCATCAAACCAAAATCTCAGTCCCACTGAATTTGGGATGGGTTTTAAGACACCGTTTCATATTTTAAAAATTTCATATTATTATTTATCAAATTAAAAATTTCAGATTTTTAACTCTGTTTTAAAATATACCAAGTAAAATCACATATTATTTATACTGATGTGAGGTTACAGTGCTATTGCTGAAATAATTCAAAATTGTCAGTTTATCTTTTAAAAACAACTGCAGGAAACAATTGCTTAACACTGATGGGAAATATCATCAGAAGGAATAGAAAAGATCAAAGAAATACTCAGTTAACCAATTAAACAAGTGGTACCTTCCAAAATATTTAAATTAGACTGGAATTATTTTTTTGGTGATATTAAAAACAGCTATTCTCATGTAGGGCTAATTTGTTATCAAACAGAAAGGGAACTTTAAGAAGAAAAGATTTTTAGTAATTAGGCTTAATTACTCAAATATTTAAACTATTATTTCATGGCATGGTAGTATGTTCACAACCTCATTAATGTGGAAAGCTTTGAGATGGGTACAATAATCAAAATACAGAAAATTGTATTAATTGATATCCTGAACGTTGGGGAGGAATTTTCAGTTAATTCCCAATGCTATCTTTAATGTCATATAGAACATTTTTGTATAAAAACCTTTAAACTTCTATCCAGGCAGCTACCCAAACATGTAACTGAAATAAATTTGACCTTTCTCCTTCAGACAGACTTTGCAAATTCTTGTTACATTAACAGGGAGCTTCCAGAAGTTTGGAAGCATTGAAAACTAACCTGAAGAGGACGTGTTTATGAAAATACACGGCTGTACCTCTGTTTAGCTTGTCAAAGAAACACAAATCTGTGTGATCCTTAGGGGGGATCAGCTTTCCTGCCTCTCTAACCCTCAACTGGGCTTCGGCTCTGAAATCCTCAGCTGGAGCTGAATTTTCCTGCCTGTTTTAAGCAGTTGAGACAGAAAGAAATCTCTAAACCAGGATTTTTTTTTTCTCCCAGAAGTTTCTAACTGATGCAACTCCTAGGGTGACGAGCAAGGATTGTTTAAGTAGAGCAGCACTTGTCCTGTGACAAAGGGAGAACCTGGGGCCGGCTCTGATGCGTTTGAGCTGAGCCATGGGTGCAGAAGAGACATTGTTGGCTGATATTCCCTGAGTTATTATCCTCAGTGGATTTGATTTAATGCTTGCTTTGTGTTAGACGGGAGGAAGGTGGGAGATGCAGGATATATTTCAGTTTTTATCTTGTATTTTGTACTTTTTATGGCAGGCTTATGCATTTAGAACCCTTCTTGACAGCTCTGCATGGTTGTTTTAAAGCTGATCTTTGCCCTCATCTGAAACAAGCTGCTTGCTCTGAGAAACTTGTGTCTTATGCAAGCCACAGGACAAATTCCTGCCCAAATTTCCTGCCCAAATTCCTGCCACATCAGTGGGATCCCTGTGCGGAGCACACTATCATGTTCTGCTTGAGGTGTGCTCCTGGGGCTGTTGAATGAAATTCCTTCTGACAGGAGAAAGTCATGGCCAAACAGCTCAACAGAGGGAAGAGGCCAGTGAAAGAGCAAAGGCTGTTTTGGCAGGAAGCTTTGCTGAGAGTAGAATTCCCCATGAAAACCTGCTTTTATTAAAATCCTCTATGTAAGCATTCAACTAGAGTAAAGCTGGATAGTTGGAAGAAATTTCCTGGTTATTAGACATGATTGATTATTCCTGGAGCTTCTTTTCAGCCACTTGGACTGAGTGCAAAGGCCAGGGAATGTTCTCTTTACTGGCAGCCTGTCAGCTCATGCCCTCAGTCACATTTTTCCCTGATCACATCAGAGATTAATCCCCACAGCTCAGAGGGAGAGCCCTTCCTGGGCATCCTTCTTCTCTTTGGTCTCCTCACACTGTGAATTTTATCTGTGCACATTTCTCAGTACTGAAGAGAATTCTTGAGGTGAAACCTTATCACAGCCATTGACAGAATATTAAAAACAAAAATTAATGTGTTTGGAGGGAGGCACGTGCTGGGAAGAAGGCAAACATTCAGCAATGGGAGGAAGCGGGGAGGAGGAAGAGATTAAAAAGAGCAGGCAGAAGTCAGGGAGTGTTGGCAGAGCTGTGATAAATCCTCTGAATCCCAAGTAATCGCGGCTGCTCCATTTTAGAAATTTGTCTGACGTACAGATGGGAGCTTTTCAAAGTCCTTCTCTCTTCCATGGGTAGCACTGAAATTCATCCCCAGAATTCCACATATTTCCTGTGGCACTCCCAGTGGGCACTGTGGGGAAGGTCTGGGGCTCAGGTGCTGATGGTACCTGAGACCTTTTCATGTCTGGTTTTCCATGGCTGCATCCAGCTCTGTGCTCTGGGCTCATCCTGGCTTCATAGTTTGGATTTTGGGATAAAAATGTCTCCCAAACCTTGTGAATGAGTTGGCAGGGCCCGGGAATTGGCTGATGGAGGGCAGTTGGTGGCACAGTCATCAGCACAGTCACTATTTATAGGAGATCATTTGTTTGAGCCTCTTCAACTTGATTTGGGTTGTGCTCCCACTTGCAGCCCAGTTGTGAGCAGATACTATCGACCTCTTTGGAGCAGTTAATACCTTAATGAGCCAGAGATTTTAATGACTTTTTTTTTTTCAGAAGCTTAAACTATTAATTTAACATCAAAGGATGTGTTAATAACAAGACAAAGTAAATGCTTTTAACAGTAGTGACAGATGATGTTCCTGTTTATTTAGTAATACCAAAGGCAAATCAGCCCAACAAACTGAAAGCTCTAATTGTGAGATCTTATCAGAGTAATTGCCATTTTTCTGAGATCATACTACCAGTGGAAAGTGAATAGGGCTTTTTTTTTCTCATTTTCATAACTCTGAAAAATACAGGGCACTAACTGCTTGCACAGGGCACTGCAATCTTCTGGTGCCTGATAAGCCTGAACCTTGCCAAGAGACAGCTATTGCTCTGTAATCTGCAATTTCCTATTTCTCCTTGGTTATCTGATATGGAAGGGAATTTTTTTTCAGAGCAGAGTGAAAGCTTTTCACACTGGGTAGGTTTGGATAATTGTTTTTGGAGGTAGTGACTTTGTGCAAAATGTGTTACAAAAGGAATTCTGTCATTTTCCTCCCCTAAGTTATCAGTATGGAAAGGTGTTCTTGTATCCTGCACAACAATCCTGTGTTCTGGACTTGTACTCAAATGGACCCTGACATGGAAATAGAAACATGAATCGTGAATGATCTTCATCCTATAAAAACCCAGGCTGCTTCTGTAGCCTCTGAAAAATTCTTCATTATTTTCCTGACTTTCCTTATCTGCATAAGTGGAAAATAATTCCCTGCAGCCTTGTTGTGTGAAAAACTTGATTCATCAAGTGAAAAGTGGTTTTTATTTCTCTCAAACGATCTCAAAATGAAAGTAGAAATTATTTTATTCTATCTATTTATTAAAATTCTTGGTTCCATAATTTAAATAATTAGTTTGTATCTCCTTAATCATTGTTTGGCAAAATTGAACATGGCTGCTAAAATTCTCCAGCTACATAAAATTCATCAATGACTATTGTTATCTTTAGGTTATGAAGGCCTCTTAGTAAAGCTGATATTACAGCAGGTCCCAGTTTAGGAGAGCCCTAAACATGAACCTAAGTTTTTGGCAAATCCTTTCCATCGATGTTTGATCAGTGCTGGGCTGTGACACTTTAAATAGCAGGAATCTGCCAGAAGGACATGATGAGCTGCTCTCATTGCCTTTGAAGCCTGAGCAGGTTGTGTTGATGTGTTGATGATGCAGGATCAGAACTTTCCATGTAAATCCTAACGGTGATGTTTAGTAGTGGATGGTGGTGATGCCACAGCTTTCATCATTATTTTCCTTAAAGATCTGCCTTTTTAATCTCTGTAAAACTGTGTGGTGTTATCCAATCTGTATTATACAGACCCTGCTTTTCTACAGGGGCTTTTTATCTTGCTAATTATTGCCCATAAATGTCTGTAAACACACACCCATACATGCATTTTTTGCAGGTATTATTGACAGCACACAGGTGGAACAGAGGCAGGTGGTAGCTGTGACTGGGGATGGAACCAACGATGGACCAGCACTTAAAAAAGCTGATGTTGGCTTTGCAATGGTATAATCTTGATGTTTGTGCCATTATGAATATGCTGTAAGGGCTTTTCTATTCATTGAATGTGAAGTTGCTTAGTTATTACATGTCAGTGAAGGAATATATTGGTGGGAATGAGTTATGTTGACTCAGAATCCTTTAATTCATCTGGATTCACTGGCATTGCTTGTTTTGATACTTCTTCAGGATTTTGTCTAATTAATTATTGGCATTATGCAGAATCCTATGCCCATACAGAAAAATGAACTTTATCTTCACAACACTGGAATTCTCTTTTGCTGTGGTAAAATCCACTACTAATTGGAAAATTGTCTTCCATGCTTACTCTGACTATATATAAAGACACACAATTCTCATTTTTGTTACCAATTCTGTTCCTGGCTAATAAAAAACCATCATCAATGACAAAATGCCTCAGATGATCAACAGTCTTTAAGCTGATAAAACACTCAGAGTCATCACCACATGAATTCTTCTGCTCTCTGTCAATTCCCATTTCTGCAGCCTAACTCACATCAAAACTGGGCTGAATTAGTGAAATTCCAGGAAATATAAAAACCTGTGGGCTTTGACTATGGAGATTTGTGCTGTCCAGCAGGGAATCTCATTCCCAACCCCTCTCCCCAGGGCATTGCAGGCACGGACGTGGCCAAGGAGGCCTCGGACATCATCCTGACGGACGACAACTTCAGCAGCATCGTCAAGGCCGTCATGTGGGGCCGCAACGTCTACGACAGCATCTCCAAGTTCCTGCAGTTCCAGCTCACTGTCAACATCGTGGCCGTCATCGTGGCCTTCACTGGAGCCTGCATCACCCAGGTGAGCAATTCCTGCTGGGATCCTGCTGAAATCTTGCTGAAATTCTACCAGGATCCTGCTGGGATCCTGCCGCGATCCCACCACGATCCACGCTCGCGGTGGATGGGGTCTTGCATTTGATTCCTGCTTGGCACACAGCAAGTAAACTGATGCCTTTTCCTTGGTCCTAAAATGAAGAGCTAGGCAGGATTAAAGAGGTTTTACCTTGGTATTTAATAAGGATTTTTGTGGTGTAACGCTTCACCAAGGTGGAGCATGCTGAAATGCGTACTCACGATAGATTGTGTGTGCAATTTTACAAACCTTGCAAATTAGCATATCTAACAAAGATGTCCCAATGAGATGCTTGAATGAATAGTGTGGTATCTTTTTATCCTGAAGTATTTTTCCCTGAATAAGCTTAATCTTAGTTTACAGGATGTATTTGAGAGAAGACCTTGGTTTTTCAAGATAGCGTTAGGGCTTTCTGGCCTCTAACTGTGAGGCCTTTAGGATGTTTGGCTTTCTGGCTTAATAGAATACCAGGACTATGCTAAGTTATCAGACTTGAAGAATTACAAGTATGCATGCTAAGGGCACTGAGAATACATAAAAGGTATAAAAAGAAAAGACAATAAATGGTTGTGGCATCAAAACCTTTGGAAATTCTCCTGAGCATTCCAAGGATCAGGCTGCTGAGGGTTAAAGAGCTGCTGATGTCAGGCTGGATTAATCCCTCTTTTTTCCCAAAAGAACTCACTTTTAGGAGCTTTTTTGCCTCCCTCAGTGTTGTCACCCCTGAGCCTGTGATGGTCAAACTGAAAACACCATGGGTTGGGAAAGGAGCAGGTTATGTCAATTTTTTCCTCTCAGAATACCTCACCAATAAATACAGATTTTTCAGTGCATTGTGGAATGAGGTTATTTTCAAGACAGCAGTGCTGACCCATGGAAGTAACCCCAATCTTTTTGACTGATAAAATTATTTTGTTGCTTTTGGGCAGTTATTTTTAATTCCAGATGCAATGACAAACCAATTAAATGACACATAGAGTTGGACTTAGACATCTGTTTCTTGCACTCCATTAATCCTTCATTGCAATCCTGGTGCAGATGCAACACATCCAGGTCATTTGCAAGAAGCATATCTCAAAGCAAACATCTTTTTTTTCTCAAATTATAATTTTTTGGGCAAAAGGAAAAAATTGTTTTATTTCCTCTGGAGAATAAACAGGATATATATATGCATTACAGTGTAATGTTTTTGTTTTAATAGAGAAAAATAACAACATGTGGTTTTTAGTGCTGTCAGTCCCTAAAATAATGCATATTTTAGATGCTGCAGACAGGTGCTGTCACAAAGTGCCTTCTGGATTGGGATGCACTGTGAGAAAGTTGATGCTTCCCTCATGGTGCATCACCCAGATGCCCATACCTGTTTCAGCAGGTACATTTCAGCCCAGGCACACCTGAGCAAAGCAATGAATAAGTCATCAGCTCTGCTCCAGGCTAAACTTACATTGGAATCATGGAATTGATCCTTGCAACCAGAAACCCAGGTACCTTAACAAACCCATGAGGTCAAACTTCTCCTGTGCCCTGGCTGACATTCAGAGGCCTTGGAGGGCCCTTCGTGTCACCACTGAGCCTGTGCTGAGGGACAAAATTCATGGTGTTGCAGCAAAGTTGGATGAGTTTCCCTTTGGAAATATTTCCCAGCATATTGAGGAAATGCCCAGCTGTGAAATGATTGTTGCTGGTAGCACAGGAACGAGGACTGAAACTCTGGAAGGTTTTTACATGTGGTACCAACCTAGCCAGAACAAGGGGCTGATGGCAGCATCATCACTGGAACTGATTTTATTGACAATCAGTGTCTGACTAGAAACGTTTGTTTAAGGTGAAATTTCTTGGTCAATGCTCAGCATTTCTTCAGGTTTTTTTTTTTTTGTGGAAGCACAAAGGGAAACTCATTCTATTTGTTAACAAAATAATTTTTTATCCCCGAGGAGGTTGAACATTGCTGGACCAGTGCAAGGACTATTTTAAATCAAGTTAAGTGGATGGGAAGTGCATTATCAGTACAAGCATAATCCCCTTTTTAATTCTGGAACTCTTTTCATCCTTTGAATCATTCCTTTGGCTTCTAGAAGGACTTGGATCAGGCCCAGTGCATTTCTCTTGCCCCTGAGGTCTGTGAGACCATCCCTGGGCCTGTTGTCCCTGCTCACAGGTTTTAGTGGACACCTCCTGGAACTCCTGGGTTGCTTTGCAGATTCTTGTGCAATTCCTTAATTGGTAGCAAAGGTGCAAACCCAAAGGAAAGGTGTGGGGGAAGCTTAAGTGGAAATGGAAGCAGAAAGGCAGCAGTTCTGTCCTTTGCCACTGTTTGCACTCAGTGTGAATAATCTCGAGCTGCTCCCAGTTCTGTCTCATTCAAGAAGGATTTTGCCTCACAAATGCACATTATTGTGCTAGGCTTTGACTCCAGCCAGCCAAAGGACATTCTGTTTGGCTTGAAAGCTTTGCTAAAAATTGCACTTGGGAACATGCTGTACCCTCTGGTTGCTATGAAAATAGCTCCAGCACAAAGTGCAGGACTCTCCCAGAAAAATCCTGCCTACAACAGTCTAGGTGCACACATGTACATCCAAATCTGCAGAACTGTGCACAGGTCTGACTGAAAGATTTTGACTGAAATGTTTCAGTCCTTAACAAAAAAGCAAGCAAACAAACAGAGCTTAAATCTATCGTTTCCAAAAGGCAGCACAACTTCCTGTGACCTTCAAAATGAACACAAAGAAAATCTTCACTGCACTGAGTTTTCCTTTCTTTCAAGTGATCAGTTTGTATTTCTCTGACACACAGAATGTAATTTCAGTCCATCATTAAGATTCAGGTTAATGAACATTACACGAGCTGTTCTTTTGGTGACATTTTATATCTAGAATGAGAAAAATTCTCTGTAGGTAATAACATTTGTTCTGTTCTTCCTCATGCCACCTCTCAAGTAATCTGTTCTGCAGTTTGGGACCAGCACACTCACCTCCTCTTTTTGGTTTGTGCCTGAAGGAAGTACAAAGATAATAAAATCTTTGCTTGGACTAATCTTTTTTTTAATACTTGGCTTGTGCTTTGCAGCATAATGGGCTTAATTTTATTCAGTCTTGATCCTGCACTTGCTCTGATGTACATGTAAATAGGAGGATGTGGTCATCTCCCTGCAGAACTCTAAGTGAAAGCACTGCAATTCTGCATTAATGAATTAATTAAGGACTGTGTGAGTGTGGTGGGAGTGCAGCCAGCCCTCCAAGGGGCACCCAGAGAGTGCATTGCCCACGCAGGAGATGATTTGTTTAGTCCAGGGCACCTTGGGAGGCCCGTGGAGAGGCTTAAGAAAAACATTAGGCAGAACCTGGGACCATTAGTGGCCATTTTAATAATCTGCTACTTTTTTCCTCAAGCAGATTAATGAAATGAAGGTCCTTGCCAATTCCACTTCAGGGAACTGCTGCTTAGTTCAATTCTGTTAATTTTAAGCAAATGTAATTTTATTTTTCATCTACTCAATGCCTGCTTCGAGAAGATGCTGCTGTTAGAGAATATCTGCCATATCTGTGATTTCTGTTTTGTCCTGGTTTGCTGTTTCAGTGGATAGTGATGTGTACAAAATGTCTCTGTACTGCTCCAGTGCCAGATAAAGCTCATGCAGGACAAGCAGTGGGCTGTCAAAGAACTTATTATGCACAGGACCAATGCAAATGGTTGTTTCTCTGGTCTCCCCTGGCTCCCAGCACGAAGTCATGTTAAGGCGACATCAACCATATTCTGAACAGCATAAGAATTACAGATCCAGTGTCACCTGCTGACAAGCTTAGCACAGCTGCTGCCACAACCACCCCTCCAAGAGATCTCACTTACATGGGGCCCTGTTTCAGTTTACAGCAGCTCAATCTATAAGCCACAAGATCTGAATTTTCAGCTAATAATGAACTTCTGTGTTGTGAGTCTGTAATTACGTAAGGGGCTCTGAGATCTGGGTCATCCAGGAAAGCAGAGCTTGGAGAAATCCCTGGTGGGAAGCTGACTCAGGAGCCCTCAGTCTGGGGTGCAGGGGTGGTTTTAGCTCTGTGTCTGTGTGTGCACAGACCCCAGAGGAGTTCACACCTCTGGTTACTCCCAGAGAGGTTTGTGTGGCTCAGTGCAGCTGAGCTGGGCTCATTCACCTTATTTTTAATTAATCTAACTCAGTTCCCTCTTGCTGCCTTCCCTGTGGTGCCCACTGCACACTTTTAATGTGGTCAGGGTGTGCTGGTCTTGACCAGTTTGTGTAGAATTGTCCTTTCTCTTCTGCAGCCGCTGCCTCAGCTTAAACCCATCGTTTGTTTTTCCAGTGGATTTATGAGCTACAAACTTTTACATTCTGACTTCATTCTCTGAATAACAGTTTTGCAGAGCCCCTGATTGATGCAGTGAGGGTGGTTCTTTGGAGCTCTGCCTACGATTCTTGTGAGTTTTGGGCTTGCAGTGAGTCACTGCTCCACATCTCCGGGTATCCTGTAGGGCCCTGTGTGGGCTCACCCCTTTCCTTGTCCCCAAAAAAACACACAGCACCCATAGGATATCAGCTCATTACATTTGGAGCTGTCCAAAGTGATCTAGCTATGAACAAAATCAAGATTTTAAAATGCAGCTCAGTCAAATGGAAACAGGTTTTTACTGCAGCCATGAAACAAGAGGGTTTCTCTCCGTGCCGGGTTCGGTCTGTGGCTCCAACTGTTGAGGCAATTGTAGCTCTTCAAAAGGGTTGCACTGAAAAAAGGGAAGACAAAGGCTGTGTTTTAACATTTTACATTCAAATTATTATTCTTGCACTTTGAGAGAGACTTAGTGTTTTAGCAGACATTAGGAGCTGAAAACAGTGACTCCATAGGACATTAGGTTTGGAAAATTAAATGTTAATTAAAAGGCACTGTAGCAATGAACTGCTGCATGAATCACTGATTGTTTTTACAGATCTTGTTCAAAAAAATGAGGATGATCTATACTTACATGTAAAAGGGAGTAATTTATGTGGTTATAATGTTTTACTGCAGAACTGTACTTGGCAAATTCTAAAATAATAGCACAGGCAAACTTGAAAAAGCTGTAATATAAAATCAAAGTCTGTACTGTTTAGCTTTGTTTTGGCAAGGCATGGGGATGGAATTGAGGATGCCACTTCCATACAATTAGCAGACAGTGTGATCTAGCAGCACAGGGACTTTTTTTGCATAAATGTATGGAAAGGTAACTCCCAGAAATGCTTATTTTTCTGAATACCTGCATGTGTTCTGTGGCAAACGGGAGTAAAAAGGTAAGGGTGAAAATACCTTTTTGTTCCCTTGCAGCTTGTCATCTAAATCAAAAGTAACAAGCTCTAAAATTTGTGAGGCTCTGCATGTCACAAAAGATTTGTAGTTTATTTCCAGCCTTTGGCAATTTGTACTTTTAAGTGTTTCCAAGATGAAGTGTAACATCACTTGATTTAAGGGACATTTTCCTTTTACCTCTAGGCCAAGGCTAACCTATTCCAAGGTCAAGTGAAAGGAATTTGATGAATAAGTGGTGATTTTGGGTGGTTCACATCCCCAAAGTTTTCAGAGAGGGAATTAAGAATTATTGGCTGGTCAGTTAGTGGCTAAAACACAAAGAAAAGAAGGTTGATTTGCATCCCACTTGCATAAGTGACTAAAATCTGCAGTGGAAGCCTAAGCTCCTTAGCTGATATGTATTTCCCTCAGTTTCCACCAACTAATCAGAAATCAGATAGAGTTACAGTGGAAATTTCATTCCACTGCCTGCCCAGACTAATGTGTATTTAATGTTTTGGCTTCAGCCTGGAATGAGCTCTCACACTCCACTGAGCAGTGTAGCACTGCCAATAATAGATAATTATTAGGGGCACCACAGCCACCCAAGGTGATTGGCAGTGTGAAATGGTGAGAACATGTTGTTGCCAAAACTGATGACTGCCAATTACAGTTGTGTGATTTAGAGACTGAAATATCCTGATTTTCCTGTTCTGCTGGGAATATGGCAGGCTCTGATAGACACCTGAATCTCTGACTCCATCTATTAAATCTAACGGGGAAATTTGGTTTTATTGACAGAGAATTCAGCGTGTGAAGTGGAAATTGAGTTTTTGTAACAGATCAAAGCAGAGAAGCTTGCTCAAACTTATTAATGAGACAGGCAAAAGCATGATAAGGAAAATTCTTCAGCAGAAAAGATGTTCTCCTTTTTACCTGTGTCCCATTGAGGGTCTGTGAGTCCCAGCCACAAGCTGCTTTTTACTGCAAGTGCTCTCTTTGTTGGAGCCATTAGTGTTAATAAAAATGAGTGAAGTCTCAATTTGGGATGAAGTTTGTCCTGAGCATCTTTAGTTTTTTAGCCACCTCTAAAGACAAGGACATTTCCTGTTTCTGCAGCTGCATTTCAAATGAGTGAGTTGAGCTCTCCAGATAAGCTCAGTTAATGCAACCCATAACCAAGAGGTCAAGAATCTATTAATGCTAATTGTCCTCCTTGCTGTGTTTAACCCAGCCTGTAAGACTGAGAAACAGGAGGTTGCTTTTCTTCATCCCTTTGAATAACTCAAAATTTATTTTTTTAAATAAATCAAATGCATCAAAATCTGTGAAAATGTGTTAAAAATGTGTTTTAAGGGGAAATAATATTTTATCTCAAGGGAGGGTTGGAATGTAAGCCAGATGCTCAAGAGACCAAAGCACTTACCCTTGTTTTCTGTTAGTCCTTGGGATACTGAATGCATGTTCTTTTATGGTATTTCATTAAAAATGAACATTTAACCCTTTGAAGAAACGGGCAGAGTTCTCAGGGAGTTTTGTTGGCTTTGCTTTGGTTTGAATCCTGTCCTCTATATTGTTTTGGCTTCGTTGCTGCAGCACCATGGTAATGAAATACATAAAAATAGGGCTCCCTCTCCCAGCTTTCACACAGCAGAGTAACTCAATTTCATGATGAAATTTGTCATGTTGATGCCTTATTACTTAGGAGATTCTTTTTTCCCTCATAAAAATGGTCTGTTTGGAACAGGAAGCAGACCTTGCTAATGCTTCCTGTTTTATACAGTCTAAAGGCACAGGAGTTTGGGGTTTTTTTGTTTTTCCTCCCCTGGCTCCTTGAAACATTTCTCTCTCCTCACAGCTGCCCCAGTGAGTTACACATCAAAACTTCATTAAGGATTGTCCAGTATCCTCCTGAGATCTGTTGTAACTTTGCTTTATTTAGTTAATTTTGGGGTTTTTAAACATGACCTAGAGTCCTCTGAATTATGACCACAGACTTTATGGGATTGTGTGAGGAAAGAGCTCCTTCTAGTGACTGGAGAGCTGCTTCCAAAACCACAGCCTGCATCAAATACCAGTACTTGGGGTTTTTCAATCTATTTCCATAGTGCCAAATTTGCTTTCTTTTTAGTAATAAAAGAATAGGTTGTCTTGCTTTTGCACATTTGATATAGTTTAATAAGTTTCAGATTATTTTTTTGTCAAAATACCAGGCTTTTCTTTTTATTATGTCACTACTGTTAATGATCTTATTTAAGTGTAATGTATCACGATGTCACTGTAATTGTTCCATAAATTTTTAATAATTTCAAGCTGTCTCTGAAAAAAAAAAGACAGGTAGGTTTTAGTATAAAGAAAATGTTACTTTTTAATCTGTTTCAATAATATAATGATTCTTCCACGAGAGAAACTTGGATTCTCTAGTTATATCTAATTTCAGCTGAAAATTCAAGCACAACACATGAAGGAAAAGAGAGCATTGCAATAGGTGTTAGAAGGAGTTACTGTCATGCTTGGTATGAGTTTTGTGGTTGCAAATGGTGCTGATTAAATGCCTGTAGGGAGATAATTTCTCTCTGCTCAGGTTATGGTGCACCTGGTCCTGCAGAAGGAAGAAGAAGGGTCCCAGCAACAGAAGAAGGCTCCTCAGTGCTGGGATTTCTGACCCCCATGAGAAAAATGAACTCCCAGCCAGGCTTTTCTTGGGAAATACAAACATTTTTGATTTTTTCCCTCAGGACTCTCCCCTGAAGGCTGTGCAGATGCTGTGGGTGAACCTGATCATGGACACATTTGCCTCGCTGGCGCTGGCCACGGAGCCGCCGACCGAGGCACTGCTGCTGCGCAAACCCTACGGCCGCAACAAGCCGCTCATCTCCCGCACCATGATGAAAAACATCCTGGGCCACGCCGTCTACCAGCTCACCCTCATCTTCACCCTGCTCTTTGTCGGTGAGAAGCTCGCCCACACTCGGTGCTCAGCTCACGAGCAGCTGGGTTGGATGGCTGAAGTGTCAAAATGCTTTCAATGTAGTGAATTAATGTGTGCTTATTGCCTGCCTCTGTGATCCTTAAACTTTTTGGATATCAGGAAAATGTTCTTCACAGAAAGAGTGATAAAGTATTGTAATGGCCTGCCCAGGGAGGTGGTGGAGTCACCATGCCTAGATACGTTTAAAAAAAGCCTGGATGTGGCACTGGGTGCCATGGTTTATTTGAGATGTTAGGGCCTGTTCCATGGGTGTGATGGTTTATTTGAGGTGTTAGGGCCTGTTCCATGGGTGCCGTGGTTTATTTGAGGTATTGGGACCTGTTCCACGGGTGCCATGGTTTATTTGAGGTGTTAGGGCCTGTTCCATGGGTGCCATGGTTTAGTTGAGGTGTTAGGGCCTGTTCCATGGGTGCCGTGGCTTATTTGAGCTGTTGAGGCTGTGTTGGACTTGATGATCTTGAAGGTCTCTTCCAACCCAGTCACTCTGTGATTCTGTGAATCCTCATTGGTGGGATGGGAAGCACAGAAGGTGTCATGTTGTAGTCACTTTCCATGTATTGTTAGCTTGGGAATGGACTCATTGAGCTTTTTTCCCCTCAAAAAATACAAGTTTGGGCTTTGGCAAAAAGTTTGTATCCAAACACAGCATTGAAGGTTATGCTGTAATAGGAGTGTCCACCCTGCTGCTTCTAAACTGAGATTTCATTGTGAGGCTTGTCGTGGTGAGTAGGGACATAAAACAAATTTTAAAAACCCCACAAAATAAACCACAATAAAAATCAAGATCCATTTTACCAAGAGCAAAGTGTTGTCCACAGTCCAGAAATAATGTTGATCTTAAGTGGTATGGAAAGTAAGTAATCAGTGTTAAGTGATACAAATAACACTCTGCTTTGACATTTAATTTCTGGAATGGATATTAAAAGGGGGCGAAAAGTCTAATTTATTGAATTACTGGATTCTTCTTCAGGCCTTGCTGGCAATGGATGCTTTTTATAGGTTGTATTTTGGAGAGGGCAGGGAAGGAGGAGAAATGTTTCTTGCTGCAGGGAATAGTAGGAGCTAATAATAGATTCTGTTGCTCCACAATAATAACTGAACCCTCTCAAAGGACAGATGATTTTTTCAGCTGGGTATTGTCTTCTTGTCACTTTGTAGTCACTGTTAAATCACATGTGTTGTCTTTCAGTTTTTTTTTCCTTTATACACAGACTTCCAGAGAAGCTGAAAATGTAAATGTGTGGTTTTTTAGGAGGTTTTTGAGCTCCATTCTGAAAGCCTTGTCCACGTTATGGCCATCTGGCAGTTTATTTGGGATGCTCAGAGGAGGCAATGATCTGTTCAGAATGGAATTAAACCAAAAGAATAGCCAGGTTTCTGAAGTGAAGTGGCCTCTACCATTGTTATATTTACAGGGAATTTTGAGAATGTCTGCATTAGATAATTGGAATTTCAGGTTCTCTAAAACAGGTGAAGAAACTTGTGGTAATTCATGTGATATGCATCTTGGAACAAGAACTCCTGTGAACTTTATGGGGAGTTGGAATGGCTTTTTGATGATTATTATGGTTTAAAATATTTCATACTGAACCAGATGAAAAGCAAACCAAGCTTTCCCCCCCCATTCTAATTGCTCCTGTGTGTCTTTGGAAAACTCCTGTATACTTTGAAGGACACATCCCAGCAAATTTTCTGATAAGCCTTGGAAATAATCTTTTCCTTTCTAAACTCCACAAGGCTCAGCTTTGCAGTGACATGATGTGCAAAACTCAGTGCCTCCATAATTAAATTTCAAATTAATGAGAATTATTTCTATTTTGGTCAAATAATAATTCCTTTCTTTTATAGGAGGTTTCTTCAGAGACCAGCACATCAAATTTTTATCTTTTTTAATTTTAGAAATACATTGTGTTTGAACATACAAAACATCAATGTCTTTGAGACATCAGAAATCCAGAATTCACTGTCTGGTCCTGTCAGGCTGTGGTATAAAACAAACGAAAAAAAATCTTAACTTTATTTTTTCAAAGCTCACCACATTTTTAGTTATTCATCATGGGTTTTATCTTGCTTTTTGGTTGGTCAGAGCTATGAGTGAAAGCCAGATTATCAAACTAAACAGCAGTGCCTGCTGCTGATCAACCCCAAATATCTTTAAAACCAGGAATACCTGTGTATTTTGTGACTGATATCCTTCAATGCTTGGGAGAAGTTACTGGATTAGTAAATGGGTAAAACCTAGTGAAGAGGGGTGGCTTCTAACCACTGTAGAAAATTCAACCACTGTGACAATGACCTTAAGGTTTTGTTACACCTGAAAGAATTGAGTGCTTAGAGTAATTTGTACTTGGGAAGGTAAGAGTGGGACTGACAATGTTGTGTAGGTGTTGTTTGATAGGAGTTAGGTATTGTTAGATAAAAGTCAGCATTTGAACAGCTTCTTGCACAGTTGAGATGTGTTTTGCTCATTGGTGCAAGAAAAGTTTTATCTAGAAAAAGCAGAGCAGAGAAGGCAACAGGCTGAAGCACACGAGTGGAATATAAATTGGTTTGATTCATTCTAGAGGAAACTTTTCTTTTTGTCTTACACCTAGGTGAGAAAATGTTTAAGATTGACAGTGGAAGGAACGCCCCTCTTCACTCTCCTCCTTCTGAGCACTACACCATCATCTTCAACACCTTTGTCATGATGCAGCTCTTCAACGAGATCAACGCCCGCAAGATCCACGGTGAGAGGAACGTCTTCGATGGCATCTTCAGAAACCCCATCTTTTGCACTATTGTCCTGGGCACCTTTGCTATTCAGGTAAAGCTCTGGGCAAGAATCACTTGCTGTTCATCTCAAATCATCACAAATCCACTCAAAAAAATGAAACACAAAGTTGTTCAGGCTTTTCTTCTCCATGTTTTCTTTATTTTCTGTAATTTTAAATCTAAGTGCTGCAGGAGGCCCATTTAAGAGTAAACTACCTGGTTTTGTGTATTTTCTCAATCAATACAAGTGTTAATAATAGAAAATGTTATGTAGCCATGCTAATAAAACAGAAATTTTGATCCTTATAACTGGGTTAATTCTTAAATTAATCCTAGCATGTACAATAATAACACCCATCATTGATATTGTAACTGGTTTTTAAAGAAGAAATTGTTTAATACCATACCAACAAATCCTTTTACAATTATTTATTACTCCTTGAAAAGACAAATATACCTTCAAACAGCTGATGCTGAACTGTTCTTCTGTTCAATGCCACTGCCCAATGTTTCTCAGTATTCCCAGCAATGATGCCCCTGGATTGTGATTCCTCATGTTCCTCTCCTGACTTTGCTGTCCCATCACAAGTGAACATGATCACAGTAATACACATTTCCCCCAATTTTTCTTCTGTAAGAATTCCCCCTTTGGCTCCTGCTCCATTCTTTTGCTGGCATCCATCCTGTGCTTGATACAATTTTATATTATAATTTGGAAATCTATTTTTATCTTGTTGTTATTGCTCAGCTCTGCAGCGGCAGCTCAGCATTGGCACCTTGCTCCTGGGAGGAGGAAGGAGGAGGAAAGAGCAGTTTGAGCTTGGGCTACAGGGATTTAAAAAGGGAAACTCCTCAATAAACTGAATATTGGAGAAAGGGCAGCAGTGATAGGAGCAGAACTTCACAGTGATGGTCTTTAACATCTAATTCAAAATTATGAGTTTAAAACTTGGACAATTTAAATCTCTGCATTGATTTCAGGTCCCCAATCTTGCAGCAGCAATATTAACAAGAAATAGAAATGATATCTGATTTTCAGTTAGCAAAACCTTCTCAGTCTGCTCAGACTCTGTGTGTTGCTATCCTGCTGAAGGTGTGGGGTTTTCCCACCCCTTTCCTCCAACAGATCTAGAGTTTTCTGTTCCCTCTGTCTCTCCGTGATGCACATCTGTAAATACACAATAAAATGTTACTCAGAGGGAAAAGCCTCTCTTGCAATGGACATTCTAAAATGAACTGCATCAGAGTCAATAAATCCAAAAAATCAGGAGCTGGGAGAGCACATGGGGACTGTCCTGTTCTCTTTTTTCCTGACCATTCATATCTGACCACTGTTAGATATGAGGCTGAGGAACTTCAGCCTGAACTGCTATTTCTTTTTCTCACTTTTAATTGGGGATGCAGAAGTTTGTGAGGTTTGATGGGCGTTTTTAGGGACCAAAATTATGCTGGTTTTTTTTTTTTGTTTGGTTGGGTTTTTTTTGGTTTTGGTTTTTTGGTTTATTTTTTTTTCTGGTCTGGCTGTGTTTGTTTTTGTTTTGTTGCCTTTTCCCCCCTGAAAAATTGACCCCTTTTCCCTCGTGCTTCTCTTTGTAGATAGTAATTGTCCAGTTTGGAGGAAAACCATTCAGCTGTTCTCCCCTGCAGCTGGACCAGTGGATGTGGTGTGTATTTATTGGATTAGGAGAGCTGGTGTGGGGTCAGGTAAGCATTCAGGAAGCTGCACATTCAAAGGTGTGATATTGTTGATATTCCTGTGATTTCCTTTCTCAGTGCCCAGTGCAGCCCTCACTGAAACCCAGGCGGCTCTCTGAGAGCTTCAAGGAGATATTTATTAGAAAGGATAATTTATTCCTCTGTTCCTTTGAGAGTTTTTGTTAATTTTCAAATCTTTCCTTTCTAGCAGGGTGTGCTGTCACCAGGGCCATCTTCATTTAGGCTTTTTTTGTGAAGGATGTTGAGTCACAACTTCAGCCTTTTAGTCACAAAAAAATGCAGCAAAGGCAAATGCACTGTGCCCTTTCCTGGAATAGAATTCCTCCTGTAGGATGTGGCAAAGTTTTGGAGCTGAAATGAAGTTCCAGTTCTAGGTCAAGCAACTCATTCCCTTGCTCAAATTGTCATTCTGGCTACTGTCATAGGAAAAATTCCAGTGCCTTCAAAAATTTCTGCTGTGATTCTTCCTCCACCTAATTCTGTGTGTGAAGGATGGAAGAAGAGGGAGTGCAAAAAAAAAAAAAATTAAAAATTTTTTTTTGCCTTTAATAGTTGTAGAAAATGGCAGTTAAATTAAGATCTCCTTTTCAATTTCTGCCATATCCTCTGCCATCAATGGCTAATATAGAATTATGTATCAATGAAGAAAAAAAAGTCAATGAGATGATATTAAATAAATTGGGATTAACTCTCTGGAAGTGATAATACAGACACAATCAGTATTGTTAACATTCAACATTGTTCTTTTATGTGCAAACACAGGTTGGAAATTTAATAATAATAATATTTTTTCACCTCTGAATGCACTAAGGGTATTTAAGCTGTTGCCACCTGGTGCAGTAAAGAACAATGTGAAGTTACATTTTTTTCTCTCAGATGTAAAGAGATTTGTAGATCCACAGTTTGCCTCTATGAAGAGTCAGGAAATTGCCCACTGCAATTGAATTCTATTTCAATTGTGGTTCTACTGGAATTGTAGTGAATAAATGCTTGCTTTCAATTCTGATTATTTGTTCTCTTCTGGGAAAAAAACTCCAACTTTTTTTGCCAGTTTGGCCTCAGTTTTCCTTAGAAATAAGCTCAGAATCAGAACAGCTTTTAATACATACGTGGTTGAAAACCATGACTAGGAGATGATTCTGCTGTAATTATTACTTGAGGTCAGGATTTGACTTAAGGCCTTGCAGAAGGAAGACCTAAAATCAGTTTGATAATCTCAGAAAGGAAGGATTTATTGGGTTTTTTTTCCTACTGCTTGGAAATTATACTAACTTTTGGAGAAAGGGGAAGTCAAACAGGGAGAGGGACAAGAATCCAAACTGCTTCATTCAGCTGTGAAAATTTCCCACAGCCTTTGGTCAAATTTTTTGGCTTCTAAATTTTGTTATCCATGGTTGTTACATAACCACCAGAACTAATACTAATATCAGCATTTTTTCCCTTTACTTGCCCCAGGTTTCCCAGGTTTATTGTGAGACCTTAGACATTAAATTAAATCTGGTATTGGAACACCTCCACAGTTTTATTGCTGAGAAGAAAGCAAATAGAGAGGGGAAAAAACATCTCTCTTGTAGTCAATATTTAGTGACAAGAAAAGAAAATAGGAGGCTAAAACCAATCAATTATGTCCATATTTACATGATTTTCAGTCTGTGGCAAGGTCTTTCTCCATGGAGCTCTTCAGAGAGAGAGAATTCTTTTCCTTCTCTTCTGTCTCAGCGTTTTCTTTGCTGCTCTGACTCATTCAGCACAAAACAAATTTGTTATTCTTATTTTTCTTTAATCCACGTGCTGAACCTGCTGTTCTGGTGAGCCATGAAAGGCAATCAAGATTTCAGAGTTTAGGTGTCAAAGCAGGCACTTCTGAAAGGAATTTAAGGAGAAGTTTTCAGCAAGTCAATTTGAGATGCTCGGAGGGACAGTTTTCTAACAGCCCCCATCTCTTCTGAAAACCAAGACTTTCTAAAGTATTTCATATCTCATTCCCAGAATTATTGATCACTTATTAAAATTGTGATCATTTTCCTGGGAATAATATTTAGTTCTTCAATCTGCATCTACTGAGTCTGTGTCCTGAACTGGGTGGGTGTTGGCAGATACAGAAAATAAAAGAATAATTAAAAAAGCCATGTAAACACCTTAAGGAAAGAATTAGAGCAGAGTCTCATCAGCTTGGCTGAGGTGCTGCAAGAGAGGAACATTCTGTCACACACAATTCTGACCCAGGAGAGATATTTTTATGAATATTGGTTTAAAAATCCTTTATCACCATCACTTTCATCAGATCCCAGAGTTTGCAGTAGTTTCTCTCTCTAGAGTGCTGGCATTGTAGTTTGAAAGCTGGGAGGCTGAAGGACTTTCAGTAAGTATTTTATTGATGAGCATTTCCCCTTTCTTTTTCTCTGCTGTTCTGTCTTTGCTTGTGCCACACCATTAATTCTCCAGGTTTGCATCTTGTTTTTCAATCCCCCTTTAAAAAGGTTTTATAGTAGTGTAGAAACTGGGTTTGGTTTGGTTATTTTGGTTTTTTTTCAATCTGTCTTTAAAACATTATAATAAAACTGGCCTTGTGGATTGTGTAGCTCAAGGAGACCCTCAGCAAACTCAGAGGTTTTCTTTCACCCTCAAAATACCCAGAACATTTCCATGTGTCTTCACTGCATCCATTCCAGTTTTCCAAAGCTCTCCTCACCAGTTTTCTGGCAGATGTCTTGGTTCTCTCTTCATTTTTCATACATCTGAGCTTCACAGTTGTGGTTGCTCGCTGCTGAAACGAAGACAAAAAAGAAAATTGCAGCAGTTTTTGCTAAGTGGGTTTCAAAATTTGCTTTGCAGGAGATTTGATTTAAGCATTCAGTGTGTTCCAGGTAATGTCTTGTTTAAATTGCCATGATTTGCTCCTGGTTTTATGCAAGGAATCAGAACAAAGAGAAAATGACTGCCCAACAGGGTAACACTGAAATGGATTTAAAATAATTGTCCAGCTGCAGTATCTGAAATTTTTAAAGATTATTCTCCTGCATTAGTTACTTCCAAGGACCACTTGGGTGGGCAAGCAGAATGAGAAGAGAGGTTAAGTTAATCAGAATTTATTGGTGGTAAGGACACAGAGTGAGAGACAGCCCTATGAGAAATCCAACAACCAGATCCACACCTTTCAGAAAACTCAATTTTGATAAATGCCAGAAAAGCATTCCAGCTGCTGGAACAAAGGGAAGCTGAATCCATGAACCAAGGGAGTGTGAGAACATTTATCAGCATGAGATACCATGAATTTTCACCTCCCATTGCCATAGAAATACCCAAACTCTAATTGCAGAGCTATCAATCTGCTTAAGTTTTCTTTTCATTGAAATATTTCTATCTTATTTTATTTCCAATTTCTTTTATTGATAAGACTTTTCCCAGCCTTGGGAAACCTGCTCCACACTGTGGTTTAGTGGTGCAAGTCATGCTAATTATTTACACAGTAAATTAAATATTTTTGGGACTAAAATGGAGTTGTCCAAGTACAAAGTGCTGTTAGGAATGGGCTTAGCTCACCTTTATAGACCTTACTAAAATGTGATTGCTCTAATTACTCTGTAATTAGCAGATTGTTATACTGTTGCTCTTGAATGAGGCTTATGTTTTCAGTACTTTTTTATAATTTTAGGTCATTGCAACCATCCCAACAAGTAGGCTAAAGTTTTTAAAGGAGGCAGGGAGGCTCACTGAGAAGGAGGAGGTCCCTGAGGAAGAGCTCAATGAAGATGTTGAAGAAATAGATCATGCAGAGAGAGAACTGCGACGTGGACAAATCCTCTGGTTCCGAGGGCTCAACAGAATCCAAACCCAGGTATGCTAAACATAAATGCCCACAAGGTCTAGAAACAGCCAAAGAAATTATTAATGTGAGATCAAGGCAAAATGACATTAACAGGAAAGCCACGGAGTGTTTGTGTGTGGAGGATGGCACTGGTTAATTGCTCTCGAAGGAAAAACATGAAAAACAAAATAAGGGAACTGAGCAAAGGGGGTGTGTGCAGCAGAAGAGATAAACTGAAAAGATATGAAGGAATAAAATGCAAAACCAGGGATCTGTGATTTGGGAATACCGTGACTGGATGCTCTTTTTCTCCTAGAGTGATGACAGCTCATGAAATTGTGCTGCTTGGCCAACGTCAGCTCGCAGGATGTTATGAAAGCTTTCTAAAATGTATTGCTTGATTTGCTCAAAAAAAAAAAAAATACATGGTTGCTGCCATTGCTGCACTAACAGAATAATTGAAATTGAGTCTGAAGTATGATGCGCAATTTGATTAAAAATATAAATCTGTTCAGTTCTGGCACTGCCACACGTCGATCATGATTAAAAGGGATTGATTTTATTTCCCATTAGGTAACGAAAAATGTGGTTCTGGATTTTAGTAGGAATTAAACAGCCATTAAATATTGAGGTGTAAGAGTTGGCTATTAGGAACAATTCCTGAGAAATATCTCTCCCCAACTTTTGCCAAACATAAAAATCCATGGCATTTTTTAATATACCAGACCTTTGCACTGAATCCTGGTGCTAAATATAGTGCAGGTTAAGGAGCTGTGAAATTTGTCCTGGAGTGCTGAAGAAAATCATGTGAAGTATTTTGCCTTTTCCATTGCAGTGAAGTGTTTCATTGCACTCAGGTGTGCTCTGCTTGATCTTTCTAAGATCAAGTATTTCTGGCAGCTTGCAGCAGAGAACAGCTATCACCACATCAGATGTGCTTGTTTTACATGAGCCTGACAAGAAAAAAGAGGTGAATAATTAAGAAAATGATCTTTTTTTCTTGAAAGAATCTTCTAAAGAACATTTTTGTCTCAGAAGATTTGGGGTTTTTGTCTTCATCCGAGATAAACAGCACATTCTGCTATTTCACATCTACAAATTGATACTTTTTTTTTGGGAGGGGGGAAGATGCAGCCATGAATTTAGAAAAAAATGATGGAAAGAAGCCAAATTAGGGCAGTGAGGTCTCTTGGCTGCATCTGCAGAGCATAAAATGTAGAGAGATTAAAAGCTGGGGGAATTCCCAGGGTTCTGTGGTAAGTGATTAAATATGGATCTTCAGCTCTGAGCTTGTGTGTCTTGACTCCATTGAGTCAGGAGCACTCATCACTAGAGAAAATTCAAATTTCAGTAGTGACAAAAAGTGCCCAGGTACAGGTGATCTTCAGGGCAAGATGACCTCTAAATGTGCATTCTTTTCTCCCTGGTGGCTGTAGGAGGAGTGTTGCCTGTTGGCACTTCTGTCAGGATGTCTTTCTGGTTGGGGTGAGTGTAAACAACTTCGAACAACACAAAGCAAATGACATCCTTCCAGTTCTCTTTCTAGTCTGAGAGGTAGCTTTTAGTTCTGCATCTCTTTGTCCACTTAATTGACAGAGAAATGATTCTTTTCCACTACTTAAACCCAAATGAACATTAATTACGTCTCTTTGCTAACATCCATCTTGGTTTCCTTTCTGCTCTTAATTGTAGAAGCACCTCTAGTAGGATGTCTTCCTCCTCTCTGCCAAGAGACCTCTGTGATTTTTCTTCTCATTTTATTTACTCAATGACTTCGATTTTTTTTGCATCCATTTCACATCTGTGGAATGAAAAGAAAAGAAAAAGAAAAAAGAAAATGGGCCAACAAATTGCAAAGCAGTACCTAGGTGTGCGGAGGAGAGTGATGGACTAAGGTCAAATTTGATCCTTGCTGTGTGTGGGGCCCATCCAGGTGGATTCATTCCCTTATAACACATTTCCTCAGGAGGCCAGCAAAAGAAGAGCTCCAGGAAAAGATTGGCATGCACTCCTGGAGATGTGGAAGAAGAAAGTAGAGCATCCCCTCATTTCATATCTCTGGGGATGGCAGATTAGGATGAAACTCTGAAAGGTCAGGACCAGCTTGGTTATTCAATCCTAACACCAGTTTCCACACTTGTGCTGTAAATTGGATTATTTGCCCTTATTTTCTCTTCAGTCACTCTTGGACAGGTGGCCCCAGCTCCCAGCAAAGCCTTCACTGCTGAAACAAAGAACCCACAACAGGCTGGGTGTTGTTTTCAGACAACCAACCCTTCTTCCTTGGAGTGCTCCCTTTGAAACCCATCCAAACCGATAAGAGATTTTGCAGTGTTAAAGAGATTTTTCATCTACATCCTCTCTCAAACAGAGGGTCAACCCAAGGCACCAGAGGAGGGATTTCCACTGGGAATTTTCTGTTTCTGTGAAGACATGCATAAATTTACTTGAAAAAAAGGCATATGAAGAATGCGCATAACTAGGCCAGAGACTGGCTATCGACTTCTGATGCTCTTTTTGGCTTCCTTTTGTTCATTTAGATGGTTTGTTGTCTGATAAATATAAAATAGGGAATATCTGATAAATATCCAATAGGGAATCTCTGATAAATATCCAACAGGGAATCTCTGGAGGGATGTGTGCTCCTCTTCTCTGAATGGAAGAGTTTCCTCCTGGAAAGCTCTCTCAGATGGCCACTGAGTGGTGAAGCTTCACAATTGCCTTCTCTTAGATATGCAAGTTTGAGGAGGATCTAAAATTGCATACAGACAGGACTTTCCAACAGTTTTCTGCAAATTTCCCCAAGTTTTTGTTGCCTTTCTCAGAAATTCTTTGTTCTGAAGGACGAAAAGAGTGATCACATCCTCTTGGCAGGTTTAACAGCCTTTGGGAAGTCCACCAGGTTCACCTTCAGGCCAGAATTCATAATCTGAGTAAAAAAACAGAAAAAAATACACATCTCACCTCTTTTGATTGTGTATTGAAAGATTCTCCAGTTCCCTCACATCTGAGAATGGAAAAATTCTGAAGTGGAGATTCAAAAACTTCTAATGTTGGTCAGAATTTTACAGCCCCAGCCTGATTCTTTCCTCTTCTGCTTCATTCATCCTGAAATTCAGTTTGCTTCATCTGCCCCAGTTGGGAAACAGCTGCCTGGAATAGGAAAAGCTGAAAAAAATACAGGTGACAGGGTAACAGCTGCTTAAAGATTGTTTCTCTTCAGATGCTAAAAAACCACACAGAGGCTGCTGGACTGCATTTGTCACCCTTCATTTTTCATGTAGAAAACATGAAAACTTTTCTTTTGAACCAATTCAAACCTTCCAGCAGTGAAAGTCACTCCTGGCAAGAGATTCTCAAGTTGGGTAAAAAGCCAGCACCTCATTTTATGGTTTCCATGTAGCTTTTAATACAGAAAACATCGTGGTAGCCCCATGGAAACTGTTTTATTTTCAGAAAGGTGGCTTTTTTTTTGCTTTTTTTTTGCTTTTTTTTTTTTTAATTTTTAAATTAATATCCTGCTTGGAGATTAGGGGAACGATACCTGGGTCCTACTCACATAAATGACAACAGAAATGCTTCTGAAAATCTGTTCTGTGTTAAAAATCAGGAAGAAGTATCTGTTCTGCCAGGACTATTCTGCTACTATCAGACTTTTTTTAAATTGCTAATCACTGATATTTTTATTTGCTGTGCACATCTAAAAATTGAATCTTCTAGAGTATAGAACATAGAGAAAAATGAGACAGTTGTGAAAAATGTCAACTTATGGATAAGCTTCAAATGTAGGACAGTATTCTTTCTCTACCTGAAGGCCTATAATCAAAACATGATTGCATCCTATATTGTGTTGGAAATTTTTAAAACTTATGAATTTTTATTTCCTTTCTCCTCTTTGGCAGCTTGAATTGTTCTAAATAAACGCATTCCTTTGTCATGAAAAGGTTCCATCTTAATTCAAAATGCACTATTTATTTCCATGAGCTCTTTTCTTCTTTGTTATTTTCTGCTCGGAGAAGATAAACTTTTGGGCCAAGTTCTTCTCTTCTTTCTTGGCTTCAGGCAGAGCACAGCCCTGTGTGTTCAGCTTTTAGGATTCTGGGGAGGTTGTCATCCTCCCACCAAGAATTATATCCATGAACAGCTGGAGTTCATTTCTTCAGGAGAAAAGCAAATTACATGGCTGTAATTCTTCTTCTCTGAAGAAACCATTAAATACAGATCTTCCCTCATCTTTTCACTCTTGCACCAACGGCTCTCAATTTGTCAGGAAGGCTTTTGCACATCTCAGGGTTTATCACAGAAATACTCATTTCATGCCCTCAGTGAGAGTCTTTAGAGTCTTTTTTGAATGGTCTCTCTTGAAGAGTGCTCTGTCACCTGGGTTAGACCCTGAGAAGCCAAGATCTGTATTTAATTTTACTTTTGTAGAGCATTCCAGGTGAGTATTTACTGTGCCACGTCACCAGAGGTTTGAGCCGTTTGGTGTTTCCATGAGCCTGAGCTGAGGATCCCCTCGTGCCCTGCCCCACGTGCAAACTCACCTTACTGTGACTTACCTCTGATTCACTGTGAGATTTGCACTGGACATGTAATTCTGCTGCCAAAAACAAAGCTCTCCAACCTTGTGGGGACTGCTGAACACTGCCCAGCCCTGGGTGTGCACAGAGAAATGGTACCAGGGCTCAGACAGAGCAAACCTGGGCTTTGTGGAGGAAAATTCACTGTGATAATTGCACAACAGCAACCTGGGATCCCTTTTCCAGCTGGCTGTGGTTGATTATTCCCATAAAAACATGCAGGAAAATAAACAATGATGGCCAAAGACAAGATTAAGCAAGGGAAAACATCCATATTATTAAAGATACAAACTGGTTTATTCCTAAGTCTGACCAGAGCAGAAAATCATAAATTCAATCTAGTGCTTCCCACTTGGAAAATTTAGGAGGGTTTTCACCAAGATTTGCACTGTTTAAATTGATAAAAATGCCACCAATTTACCTCTTTCTAGGCTGGGAATCTCCAGAAATGTGGGTGGCATGGTCTGGTACCAGTGGGTTACTTCAAACAAGTGGTTGGTTGAATTCCTCCCATGGATATTCTGCTGCTCTGTCTGTTGTGGTTGCACTGATGCAACACAGGGGACATTTTGGGGTGTAGGGATTTGTAGGATTTACTCCTGGCTTTCCCTCTGTACCCAGAGCCTGCTTTTTATGGGTTGATGCTGGTGCCAAAGGATACCTTGGAATACTCAGCTCAGTTTTTAACTCCTCCTCTGTGGTGGGGAGTAAAAGGAAGGTGGTCAGGATGGGTCTGTCAAACAGGGAATACAGCAGGCATATGAAAATAAGTGGAAGATTGTGATGTTGTTAGTTGCAATAGTCAATCCAGTTCCACATCATTTTCTGGGTGCTTTTAAGTGCTCTGTATAAAGATAAAATATTAATACTTTTAAATCTCCAGTTACAAAACCCCAACGTTCTTTATCACAATGCTAAATTTTTACAAATTTTCATTACAGAAAAAGTCAGATAAAATAGTGCAAGAATTATTTTATCAAACTAGTGTGCTGACAGCCCTGGGTTTGTAGACAAAATAGAGTAATATATTGAATTTTAAAGTTCTTCTGTTTTGGTTGAGTGTCATCCCCAACCCCATCCCCCAAATTCCAACTGAGTGACTGAAGTTTTCTCCCCCTGGAGAGACATAACAGCATAATTTGAATCTCAGTAGGAAAAAAAAAGAGTGGAGATTAGTTACATCAAGTCTTCCAGCTGATTTTATTTACCTCTAAATAAAACGGTTTAAACTTTTAAAAAAACCCTGTTATTTCAAATCTTCTACTTGGTTAAAGTGATGCAGCTCCACTGCCTCCTACAGAGCTGCCTCATTTTATCCAGACAGAAAATTTGAATCATTTCTAAAAACCCTGGGAAGGGGCACCTGGATTGCAGCTGGAGTAGAAGCGCGCGCACGGTTGATTTGTTGTTTTTCATGATTATTCCTGTCACTTATGCAACTGTGTCCATACTTTAAGCAACTTGTCTCGTTCTTTCCTCCGTTACAGATCGAAGTAGTCAATACTTTCAAGAGTGGCACTTCCTTTCAGGGGGCTCTCAGGAGACAGTCCTCCGTCACAAGCCAGACCCAGGATGTAACCAATATTTCTAGCCCTAGTCACGTATCGTTATCCAATGCTCTTTCCTCTCCTACCAGCACCTCTGCTGCTGCGGCTGGGCGTGAGTGTGAATTCTTACTGCACCCGACCCTCAGAGATGCCAACTTAGCCAGAGTCGCCTCAGACTCAGCTCCTGTGCCCCTCCCCAGGCTCTGCTCCCACCTCAGTCAGCTCCCAACCCCGTGACATGATTGCTTTGTGTACAGTAGATGCTCCCCAGGAGTTGCTCTCTCTTTGTCTCTTTGCTAACTCACAGCGAGGACAGGAATTTAGGGTCATTTTTTACCCATTGTGAGGAGATTTTAATTTTATTTGAGGGCTCCCTGTCAGGTTTTATTTTCTACTGTTTCTAAAATACAGACTTTTAATGATTCTAAAGCTTTTCAGATATCAGAGCATTCTGTGACTGTGTTCACAGGGGTCTCAGGATGAGGGAAGAGATGAGAATCTGACTCCATGTTTCAGAAGGCTTGATTTATTATTTTATGATATATATTATATTAAAACTATACTAAAAAAATAGAAGAAAGGATTTCATCAGAAGTCTAGCTAAGAATAGAAAAGGAATGAAAACAAAGGCTTGTGTCTTGGACAGAGAGTCCGAGCCAGCTGACTGTGATTGGCCATTAATTAGAAACAACCACATGA
>JAWWEY010017053.1:0-33694 GCA_035582745.1 Loriotus luctuosus
GAGAAGCCTCAGCTTCTCCATGTTTTGCTCCTCTGGAATGTGATTTGGAGAATTGTTTACCCAGCATGTGGATTGTTCTAACTTAATGACCAATCCCAGTCCAGCTGTGTCGGGACTCTGGTCAGTCATGAGTTTTTATTATGATTCTTGTCCAGCCTTCTGATGTCTCCTTTCTCTTTCTTTAGTATAGTTTATAATTTTCTTTTAATATAATATCATAAAATAATATATCAGCCTTCTGAGAACCTGGAGTCAATTCTCATCTCTCACCCCATCCTGGGGACCCTCACAACACCACAATTGGTGACCACACCTCCCCATCCAGATCACTGATGAAAGATATTGAAAAGAACTGGTCCCAGTACTGAGTCCTGGGGAACACCAGTTCTGAGGGGCCACCAGGTGGGTTTAACCCCTCCCCACCACACCTGGCACTCAGCTGCCCAGGTTGGTTTGTACCCAGTGGAGGGTATGCCCATCCAGGCCAGAGCACTGTGGAAAATTGAATCAAAGTTTTTACTGAAGTCCATGGTCAGTGGAAATTAAGGGGTACAAGGAAGGGAAATACCAATTTTAATTAGGGAAATCAGTGTCTTACAAGTAGTGAAAGAATGTGTAAAGCAGACTAACAATACAAATGGTGCAGAACTATGACTGCTACAGAACACTCTGAATCAAGCCTTGCTGTGTTTAATACTGTGTTGCAACCTAGCAGTCATCCCAGAGCTAACCCCAAAGCAAGGCAGCAGTGCAGATCACTCAGCTCTGCCAGAATGAGACCAAAACTCCAGGCTCAGCCTGCTCACAGATGTCACACAGATGTCTCCAGTATGTACTGAGCAAAGAGACAGGAGTGGGGCATCTAGACTTCACCAAGACTGATCCTTCAGCTACTCTGACTACAGCATGGCATAAACCAGGAATGAGTGGACTGCTGTTGTTGTGGATGGCAAAGAGTAGGTCTTTATCTGCCAGAAGTGTCTTCTAATAGAATTTTCCAGCCCCGGCTTACATCACACTAGGAGCATTTCTCCAGAAGTACTGCTATAATAAACTTCACTGCTCTGTGGACTTCACACCCTGCAATCCACTTTGGGATATGGAAGTGGGTCAAGGGAAGCATGTGGATACATTTTCTGTCACTGTGAGGTGATGAAATTGCAATTTGCTTCCCAAGGCAGACCTGGCAGCTTGGATATCCTCCGTGCCCAGTCAGGGGGAACACCCTGAACACGAGCACCACTCACGGGATCAATAGAACATCACCCTGGTCTGAGGTAAGCACAAGGAAGGCAATAGCTGAAATGCTCCTTTGGACTAAAGCTGTGACTAAAGCTCACACAGGGATGTACCACCCAGCTCTCCTGAGCTCAAGCTTAGATGGGCACTCAACCAAGGCAAAGCAGTCCAGGGGCCACAATCTGATTGTCACCCTTTCCTCTAGAGGCTGGCAAAGCAGGGCTCTCCCTCATCCCTGCCACAGCACAAGGGTATGGAACCCTGCAAGGGTGTAACACTTTGGATTAGACTCAGCTGAAGGTACTGAGACGTCAACTTGGTACCAGCCACAAGAAAAGAGAGGGCAGGGTCTCCAAGCAATTCGTATTCAGCACTCTAAGATGGATCTTCTCCCACAACCAAGACCAAGAAAGAGACTTTAGCTCTTCTGCTTTGCCTGTCATCATGGGGAAAACAGGAAGGGCAACTTCCAGTACCATGGAGGAATTACAACAGCATTAGGACTGTTTCCTGCCGCCACATCTCTCAAAGGAGAAGACAGGACACCCCCAGCTGCTTTGGCAGCTGTTCACACACACACCATGCCAAAGGGAAGATGGGCAATTCCACAGTCACAGTCCTGTGAGGGGCTCATGCCCTTCCCCAAATGCAGGTGATGTGAAGATTTGGGGGGCAGTAAGAGGGATGATTCCTGAACTGGGGATGCACACAGTGAGGTATGGGGGAAAGGACTGCTCACCCCTTCTGTATGTGGATGGGGAAGTGTCAAGGGGCAGGGCTCCCCTCTTTGATGGGAAGCCACGTGAGCTCACACAAACAGGGCCCAGCCCAAGCGGGGAGGCCTCAAGCCACAATGTCCCTCAGAGCTGCAGGCAGCTCAGGGAAGATGAAGCGGTAGCCGCTCTCCAGGGTGCGTTTGGGCAGCACCCTCTGTCCCTCCAGCAGCATGGCTGCCCTCTCTGCCCCAAAGACAGCGCGCACGGCCCACGCGGGCACCGGCAGCAGCGCCGGCCGGCCCAGGGCCGCCGCCAGCTCCTGGGCAAAGGTGCCATTGGAGGTGCCAGGCGAGGATGGGGCAACGCCGTTGAGGATGCCTCGCACAGACTCCTTCTCCAGGGCGTGACACAAAATCCCAGCCAGGTCCTGGATGTGGATCCACGGGAAGGGCTGCAGTCCAGAGCCCATGGGGCCTCCAAGTCCCAGACGGAAAGGCAAGAGCATCTGGGAGATTGCACCGCCATCTCGACCCAGCACTACACCTGTGGGGAGAACACAGTGACACCAGGTGCCCCTGCCCAGAGGGCAAAACCCCCATCACATTCACACCTACAAGCAGGAGAATCCTTAGAGGGCTGGACTGGAACAGCACCCCAACAAATAGAGAGAAAGGAACTGATCTCCTTTACCCAGCTCTTCCCACATCTTGCCTCAGCAGTAAAGCAGTCACCATTAATAAGCACGATGCCCCATCTCACCTGATCTCACCACAACACCACGAGTTGGGCTCCCAGGGATGAGAGCTGCAGCCTCCCACGAGCTCACCAGGCGTGAGAAGAAGTCAAAATCCCCTCCTGCACTGTCTTCAGTGTACTCAGCTGTGGGGCTGGGCCGGTAAAAACCTGCAAAGGGACAGCAGAAAGGGGGTCAGGGTTGAATGAACACACCAAGCCCCCCCTTCCCCATCAGACCATCTTCTCTGCCTCCAGGAGCCCAGAACTCCTGTGAGGAAAGGCTAAGAGCACTAGGATTGTTCAACCTGGAAAGAGACCTAATTGCAACCTTCCAGTACCTGAAGGGAGCCTACAAGAAAGCTGGAGAGAGACCACAAGACTACAAGGGCCTGGAGTGCCAGGACAAGGGAGAATTACTTCAAACTGAAAGTCAGTTTAGACTGGCTATTAGGAAGGAAATCTATCCTGTGAGGGTGGCCAGGCCCTGGCACAGGGTGCCCAGAGCAGCTGGGGCTGCCCCTGGATCCCTGGAGTGTCCAAGACCAGGCTGGACAAGGCTTGGAGCACCCTGGGATAGTGGAAAGTGTCCCTGTCATGGCACTGGATTGGCTTTAGGGCCCCTTCCAACCCAGACCATTCTGGAACTCTGTGAGCTCAACCACTTCCCCAGGGACATCCTCACATGAACAGCACAGGGTCTCTGATGGCAATGCTGACAAGCTTTTGGACTATCAATGTGCTCTACAGGTTTAGCAGGATGCACTAACACTCAGGCAGCCCCAAAACCCAAACAGGCCTGCAAGCAACACACTGAGCTGGCTGGAAGGTGCCTGCTTCAGTACTGGGCATCCCAGAGGATAAACCATGGCAGCTTTAAAGATAAACCTCAGCTTTAAAGACTGCAGCAAGCAGGAAGTTGGAGATTATGCAGAGGGCTTCAGCTGAGGCCTTACTGACACAAACAGATTCTATAGCATGCCTAAAGGCTTTCACAGGAAAACACAGAAGGACTTCTGCCCTAGACAAAGCACAGGGAGCCAAATTCCTCTCCAGCAGCACTAAAAGCTCATCACAGCTTGCCTAAACACAGTGACACTGATGGCAATAAAGCTGACATTTCAAGGCAAGAAGGTGCTCCTGAGGAACTGTGTTTCTGTCTGCAGGTAAGGCCTCTCCAGGTCAGCAGGAGTGCTGTCTTGGCCAGGCCCAACCAATACCTACGCCAGTGACGAGGACCCAGGCACGGGGAGGCTGCTCAGCAGCAGCAATGGCTTTGGCCAAGGCCTTGGTGGTCTCCACGCGGCTGCTGATGACCTCCCTGCAGAAGGCATCACTCCACCTGGGAAAGGGAGAGCCAGGGATGAAACACGTCACAGGACACCCCAGGGAGCACTGCCACCAACGGGGACACCAGCTCATGAGCACAGGGTGATGCCTCAGGTTTTAGTTTTTCTATTTTTCAGGTTCTGCGCTGCTTTAGTGGGTGGCTCTGGGCTTCATATTAGGGGATGGTGACCTCTCTGCACAGAGTAGGGAGACAAAACAATTCCTTCTCTAGCTGGGGACCAAGGACAAATGATCAAAATCTCAGGCCCAAGAGTACAAATAATGTGGGCTGAAGAGAGAAAAACAAGCAGGATGGGGCTTCATGGGTTAAATCTGTGATGGACAATTAATTCCAATATGCAAATGGAGCAGAGCTTATAAGAGTGAGAGACCCTGTGACTAGTGGGGCATTTTGTGACCATTTTGGTTCACCTTGGTTGTAGCCCTGGCTGGGCTCTTGTGCTGCCCAAGATGGATCCATTGAGGCCTCCTAAGAAATCCCTGCTTTATTCTTGAGCTCTGTCCATTCTCTGTTCTAGGCCAGCCTGCACAAGGCACCAAGGAGAGGTCACAAGAACTCCCCTCACCCCAGAGCAAAGGGAGGACACATCATCTTTCGGCACAAAGGCAGGGGAACTTTGGGAGATGGTGGCTCTTCACTTTCCTTACAAGGTTGTGGGGTTTGGACTGCCTTCAAACAAAGTCAGCAAAGACACCAAAGCTGGTGCTCCTCCCACAAGTCAAACTTTAGTCGTCATTTTGCATTAACAAAAGTAGGCACACCACCCAATGTCCTTTTGGAAATGTGGAACTAATGTTTCTGGCCTCCAGCTGTAGATGCAGGAGGGAACCTTTCTTCCAAAGGTCTCTCAGAACCTACCAGGCCCACAGAAATGTTTTGGGTACTTGAGGGTGCAAATGTCAACAGCTGGGTAACTCAAGAGCTTCCTGGTCATGTTGTTTCCTCCCTTTCCACATTCCCTGACAACACTGGCCTGTCTTGCCTCCACCTTGTCCCAAGGGCACTATGGAACATCAAGTTACCTGCGGAAAGGGTTGAGGACATTTTCACCAGCCAAGTTGACCACAGCTTCGCACAGGGGCAGCCCAGAGTGGGACAGCTCCTCCTAGGCAGGAGTAACAGAGACATCACACATCAGGCCTCCCCTCTGCTCAAGCCTTCCCTGCAAATAAGCAGAGCAGGCTCCCAAGAACTTCAGCAGTTTCTTCCTGACGTTTGGAGACACAAGCATGAATAGAGAAGTTCTGCTTCTCGGAGCTACAGCCGTACCCATTCCAATGACTGTGACCCATGGAGCACTCAGCAAAAGGGCATCCAGAGAAGCCAGACTTCCCTTGGCAGGGTCCCTCTGTGCCATGAAAAGCCAGGGCACACAGCCTGGTTTCTCAGCCCTGTCACACTCCCCCTGCTGTGACCGCTCTCAGCTCATACCCAGCTGATCCGATCCTTGCCCCCTCTTCTCGACACATGGGTCACTTGGTGCCCTCGGCTCCGCAGCAGCTGGGTCAGGGCTCTGCCCACGAAGCCTGTCCCACCACCTGGTGACAGACAAACAGAACATCATGGCTGTGTTCCTGTGCCATCACCCCTCTGCAGCACAGGCGGCCCGTGCCTGGGGCTGCATCACCGCAGCACCGCCCGCGCTCATGGCCAGCCCCCATGGGGGGGAAGCGGCTTCCGGGCTCCAACGCAGCGGGCAGCACCCGCAATCCAGGCCCGCCTGGCCCTTCTCCAAAACTCCGTTCTGCTTAACACTCCCGCTCCCTCACACCCCCGCTCTCTGTCCGCCGCTCCCTCAGACCGCGGCTCCCTCACGCCCCACTCTCTCCGGCCCCCGCTCCCTCAGGGCCCGCTCCCACACGGGCTCGCTCCCTCACGGCGCCCGCTTCAGACCTTCAGACCGCCGCTCTCTCAGGCCACCCCTCCCTCAGACTCCCGTTCCCTCAGGCTCCCGTTCCCTCAGGCCTCCGCTCCCTCCCGGGCTCCGCTCCCTCATGGTCCCGCTCTCTCAGGGCCTCGCTCCCTCACGGTCCCGCTCTCCTAGGGTCCCGCTCTCCCAGGGCCCCGCTCCCTCACGGCCCCCGCTCTCTCCCGCTGTCCGCCGCTCCCTCAGACCCGCACTCACCCACCACCACCCGCATTGCCGCGCCGCGCATGCGCCCAGCAGCGCCCACCGCGCGTGCTCCCTCCGCCGCGCACGGCGCCCCCCAGCGGCGCGGAGGCCCTTAAAGGGACAGCGCGCCCCAGCGCCGCGGCCGTGCCCGGGCATGGGCGGCGAACCGGGCTGGGGGCACGGGGAGCGGCCCGGGGCTGAGGGGACACTCGTGGAACGGCCTGGAGCTGAGGGGACACTCGTGGAGCGTCCCGGGGCTGGGGGCACACTCGGGGAACGGCCTGGGGCTGAGGGGACACTCGGGGACCGGCTCGGGGCTGAGGGACAGTCGGGGAGCAGAGCAGAGTGGGGCTGGGGACGCTCAGGGAACGGCCCGGGGCTGAGGGGACATTCGGGGAACGCCTGGGCCCAGCGGCTGTGCCTGGCTCGGCGCTGAGCAGGGCAGCAGCGGGACACAGCAGCCCGAGGAGTCCGTCAGGGCAATCGATCAGTTCGTTAAAAGCACAGGGGTGAATGCCCAGAGAGGCTCTGGCTGCTCCATCCCTGGCAGTGCCCAGGGCCAGGTTGGACCGGGCTTGAGCAGCCTGGGTGGGATATGGGAAGGTGTCCCTGCCATGGCAGGGGCGGGACTGAGTGAGTTTTAGGGCTCCTTTCAACCCAAAACAGTCCAAGATTCTATGATGCTGTTATTCTATTAAGTGTTTTTTATATTGATGGTAGAAAACAAAGAATGGTACAGCTGGGGCTGTTCTCATTGACCCTGAGCCTCTCTTCTCTCTGACACCTGCTTGCATGTCTCCTTGGGGTCATGGGGAAAGAAATTCTTTCAAGGATGTGATTCTGCCGCTGGGTTTGAGATGTCTCCTGTGAGATGCCGTGAAACACACGTTGGAGACACAGTCCCCACCTACAGGCAGCTGGAGCAGCCTTTGCTTCACGCAGAGTCGTCTGTGTTGTCAGCTCCTTTTACCTGTGTCCTGTGAGGAACAGAGGGTGACAACAGCCTGTCGGCAAGATCTCTACAAGTGCCATGTCCTGTGGTTAAGAAAAGAAGAAATGGGTTTTCTCCAAGGAGCCAGCTTGGAAATTTGATATTTAAGAGTTGTTTGCAGAGGAAGACACACCTCTGTGCTTCGCTCTTGTCTGACTTAATTTAGCTGTGGATATGCAGAGTGAGAATGCATCCACCTGAACTGGCTGTGTTCCAGTGCACAGGAATAAGAGCCAGAATCTGAGTTTGTGTCCTATTTTACATGTTCAGTACACTTAGGTACTCTTCAAATTGTCCAGCCCATTGTGTTAATTATGGCTTCAAAATGCTGGTATCTTTTGAATGGCTATAAGAGGCCTCTAAATTATAGATCAGACAGATTGTAAATGTTTAATTATGGTTAAATGAAACCTCACTTTCATCTGCTCTAGAAAAGGAATAAAGCTAGCCAGAGAAGAATAAGAAAAAAGAAATACTTTTGTCCACAATAATGGAAGAGAAGATGTCAGAATTGTGTGTCACTGTGGTCAGCCATTTAACAGATGTGTGGTCTTGACTTACTTAATTGACCTTACTTTTAAATTCTTATTTTTATTCTGGTTTTATGTGTAAGCATCAATGATTTAAATATAATAGATGTAAACTTAAAATTTCATAGAAATCAAACATATTGCCCATTGAAGGATATCCTATCAGAAATTGTTTAGTTGGAATAACAATTACTAGATTCTCATAGATTTGTTTATGTATCCTGCTTTTACTGACCATCTAGAAACACAAATGACTCTTGAAAGCAGGTCCTGACGTCCTTTATTTTACATCCTGTCCTTTATTTTACATTCAGGTCCTGATGTATTTTGTTTTACAAATTGGACACCGTGCTCATTCTCAACTTCAGGAAAGGTGCTTTAAAAACCCTTTCCTTTTTAACTGTTTTTTCAGAGACCCTTTTACCTCCCTGTTTCTGAGGGTGTAAATGAAGGGGTTCAGCATGGGAATAACAACAGTGTAGAAGATTGAGATGATGTTGCTCTTGCTGGGTGAGGATGCAGCTCCAGGCTGAGCGTACATGAAGAACACTGTCCCAAAGAACAAGCAGATTGTCACCATGTGAGAGGAGCAGGTGGAGAAAGCCTTGTGCCTGCTTTCAGCTGAAGGCATTTGGATGATTGTGATGATGATATATCCATAGGAGACAAAAACCACCAGGGCAGTGCCCACAATTATTGCTCCACACACAGCCAGCATTACGAGCTCATTGACAAGGGTGTTGGAGCAGGAGGTGTGGATCACCGCAGCAACTTCACAGAAGAAGTGGTTGATTTCTCTGTGCCCACAGAAGGGCAGACTGAAGGTGAAGCCAGTCTGGATGGTGCAGTTGATGCAGCCTGACAGATAAGAGCCCACCACCATGAGCACACAAAGCCTTCTGCTCATAATGACCTGGTAGAGCAGCGGGTTGCAGATGGCAGTGAAGCGATCATAAGCCATCACAGCCAGGAAAAAAGCTTCTGTTGTGCCAAAGAGAGAGAAGAAGAACATCTGGGAAGCACAGCCAGCGTAGGAAATGCTCCTTCTGCCCAGCAAGAATGCCAGTGCTGCCCTGGGAGTGATGACAGAGGAGTAACAGATGTCCAAGGTGGACAGGTTCTCCAGGAAGAAGTACATTGGGGTGTGCAGGTTGGGGTCCATCCTGATGGTGAGGATCATGCAGATGTTTCCCACCACAGTGACCATGTACATTGTGGAGAAGAGAACTGAGAGAAGGACTTGGGATCCTGGCTGGGATTTGAACCCCACCAAAATGAACTCACTTATCCTGGTGTGGTTTTCCATCTTTGCTTTCCAAAAGGAAATTAGGATGCAGTAGATTGCAAATAGTTTGCCTGGAGAAGCAATTGTAGAAGAAGAAGACAAACAATGAGATATATGAAACATAAGAAATATAAATTAATAAAATTAATCGTAAACTATATGCATTAATGATATAAAAGAATATAAAATATTAAAATATTGTAAATATTTATATAATGTAAATAATATATAATTATGAATTATAGAAACTGTGATGTTATTTATAATTAATTAAAATAATATATAAGATATTAATATAAGTATTAATATGGATAATGGATATTAATAATATATTAATATATAAATATTATTATTGATATCGAATTATTACTATATAATGTAATGTATTATATATAACATAATATATTGATTATATTATATTAACATTATTATAAGATAATTATTAAAGAATAAAATTAAATAGGGATATGGAAAAAAGTATAAAATTTATTGATATACCATATCTGCAGATTTTTGTCAACTATTACAGGGTAATTTATAAACTAATAATCCTGTAATATTATCTTCAGTATTCTGCATGCAGCTTA
Source organism: Loriotus luctuosus (assembly GCA_035582745.1). NCBI lineage: Eukaryota > Metazoa > Chordata > Aves > Passeriformes > Thraupidae > Loriotus > Loriotus luctuosus. The sequence continues at coordinate 9,545 of JAWWEY010017053.1, forward strand.
TCCAACCTGTTTTAATTTAATAAACTTTACAACCAACTAGAAACAGACATTTCATTCTACAGTTGAAGACCTATTTCAGATTTAACTGGCAGAAAAAAATCTCACCCTAAGATTGCAACTTACCCACAAGATTGTTCTCCCCTAAACAAAAGAACAAGGAAAAATGCTACTTCAGATGATGCAAAACAATTGAACATATATGAGCCAAGAAATGTATTAATTTAGATATTTGTTTAAAAAAATTCCAAGTCTATTATTTTTTAAAAAGCTGAGTGACAGAAATGGTATTTTATTTGCCTTGCTGTCATTTCCATTAGATAATTTTTTACCTAATCTTTTAAAAGCATTGAATTAATTTTTAACAATTTCTCCAGCTATTCCTCCATGGTCCTTGAAATGTAGCCTCACCTCTAGGTACCCTCAGAAGGTATTTAATATATTTAATCCTTTGTTCTATTTAATCCTTTGTTCTTATTTACCCACGAGTCTTAGGAAAAGGAAATAAATTTGGAGAAAGAATTTATCTTTGCATAACCTTGCTCATTAAATATTTTTGCTAGCTTTCCTGGGCATTTTTGTGTGCAGAGAGCTCAGGTTTGGGCAGTCAGGTCAAGTATCACTCAAAGCCTTTTCAAGCTCATTGTCCACAACTTTTACAATCCCTAAAGCTTCTCATATTGTCAAAAGAGAGAAACAGATGCATCAACAATGTGATTCTTCTAGTCTCACCCTACCTATTCAAAACAGGGGAAAAACAGTCCCTTAGAAGTAGCTGTCTTTGATAAAAAATTAATAAAGGCAGCCAGAAGAGAATAAGAAAAAAGGAGATACTTTTGTCTGCAATAATGTAAAAGAAAACATCAAAATCCTGTGTCATTGGAGTCAGCCATTTAACAGATGTGTGGTCTTGGCTTATGTAATTGATCTTATTTTTAAATTCTTAGTTTTGTTCTGGTTTTATATGTAAGCATCAATGATTTAAGTGTAATACATGTAAATTTCTGAAATAATTTCATGATAATCAAACATATTGTCCATTGAAGGATATCCTACATCCTATCCAAAATTGTTTTGTTGAAATAACAATTACTACTGCTTTAAGAAAATGGTTTTTTAAAGAGGTTAACAAACACCTCAGCTAAGAATGAAGATGCTGGAAATACTTTTTAGCCAGTGAGAAAGGAAGATTTTTCATTCACCTGAGAAGTCTCTGGATCTGTCTCTCTCTTGATTGATCAAACAGAAAGTCCAGAATGCAGACACATTAAAAACTGGCTTCCTGATCACTGACTTAATTTCCAGAAGAACTAAGTGTATACATAAACCCTGATTACTACATTCTAGATAATGAAAAAAAGAGAAACCAGAAACTTTTAATCCAGTTCTGTCACCACAATTAAAAAAGCAAACCTCAGATTTCACACACCACAATCCACATACCTTGTAACACAGTTATTAAAGCCAGGTTTGGTTTCTTTGGAATTCAGGTTTCTTGAACACATTGCCAAAAATACTGAACATTTTTTCTACTCAGCTGATTTTTCTCTTGTAATCAATACATCACTGGCCTTTCCCCTGACTGCTTCTAAGAGCATTCTCCTTAGCATGTTGCTTATATATACTTTATTAAGTATACATAAAAAACACCAGGGATTCAGTTTCCAGAGTCCTGGACCTTCACAGCAAACATCTGAAATCTCAAATGAGATTTTTTTCCCTTGTGCCATTTTTCTTTGCCTGCAAAAGAAGAAAAATAGAAGGAATAGAAGGAATGAAATAACAAACCCAAACAATAAAGTGTAAAGCTGTTTCTGTGTGTCTTCTACCCCTACTTTTTTCACTGCTTCTTATGCAGAACCCTTCCTGCCCCTTGTAGATTTTTTTTTCTGCTAAGCAAAGCACTGTGGACCTAATCAAGACCTCATTAACCATTAGAATCTGCTTCCTTTTGTTGTAGTGGAGACAGAGACAACACAAAGCCACACTCCATTTTTAGAAGGCTTCAAACTGTTTTTATTATTGCCTGCATGCTTTTTATACATTCTTGCAAATCTCATAAGTTTACACTTTACTCATTTGTCACCAGAGACAAACAAAGTGCTCATTGGAATAGACAGTTCAGGTTTCTCTTATTTATCCTTCTTTCTTTCTTGGTTTCTCTGTCAATGACCTTGGTAGGAAATTCTTTCAGGGGTAAACATGGATCCTCTTCTCAAACTTCTCTCTGGCTTACAGAAGTCACTGTGAAACCTCTTCCAGATTATCAAAACAGAACAGACACCCTTGCCTTCTCCCCAAGCAATAATGGTTCTCTTCTCTAAACAAAAGCAAGTTTTCACTAAGTGTGTTCTCTGACTCCAGGAGTGCACTCACCTCTGAAACTGAGAAGTCTGGTTCAGGTAAGGGCCCAGCCTCTAAGGGGACACAGCTCTGGGGTGCAGCAACCACTCCAGGAAGGGAAAAACATCTCACAGCTCCTGTTTGGGTATCTCACACACCCCAGGATGGGGCTGTTTTCAGAAAGCCAACTTGCATTCTTCTCAGCACAGGAGTGTCACATTTAGTTACAGCACACTATATTAAATTTTCTTTGTTTTGGCATGTGTTTTTAAATAAATCTGCATGAAATAGATGTTTCTGTTCTTGATATAATGGCTTCCCAAATTTTGTGACTGACAATTGATCAGTGTCTTCAAAACCGAGACTGTCTTACATTTGCACACAGCATATTCACATTATACCTTCTCTAATGCCATATTAGAAACATTTTCTTCTTCAGAGGACGGTTCCTTTTATCCTACACCAGGAATCTAAGAATGTTACTATTACCCATCCTTTTCTGCTGCCTATTTCTCTCAAGGGATAATCACAAAATCTTGGACTAAAGAAATCACACATAGATAGCTGATTTTTACATGCATTTACAATGTTTTCTGGACTCTATTCCACGCAGAGCAAACAAATCTGGGGTTCACTTTCCAGCATTTTCAAACACCTTTAAAAACAGAGCAGTCATTCAGCTGGAGACTTTTAAGAAAGGATGACAACATAGATTCTTAGGGGGAAAACAAGCAAAAAAACCCCAAACCCACACATCTCGAGTCAAAACCATAGTATATACATAGATATATCAAGGTTTAGTTCAATAAATATGAGTGGTGGTTACATGAATTAAAGTTTGGACTTCCTGACTTCATCTCCTCAGCGCTCCCAGTTGATCTTCGTGAGCAAAGCCCCTTCTCTGGCACTCTTCAGTTGATTTCTTTGGTGTCTCTTCTGCAAGTAAAAGTCTTCCTCATGGCAACCCTGACTTCTTTGTTTCTAAGGCAGTATATGAGAGGATTCAGAAGTGGCACAACCACCGTGTACAGGACTGACACCAGCTTGTTGGCACGATAGGTGTACATGAGCTTGGGGTGGGCGTAGGTGAAAAGAGTGGTGGAGTAGAACAAAATCACCACGGTCAGGTGGGAGCTGCAGGTGGAAAAAGCCTTTTGCCTCCCCTGGGAAGAAGGAATCTTCAGCACAGTGAAGAGGATGCAGAGGTAGGAGGCCACCACAGTGCACAGAGGCAGCATGATGACCAGCAGAGCCAAGGTGAAGTCCACGAGCTCGGCCAAAGAGGAGTCGCTGCAGGAGATGTTCAGGAGGGGGGAAATGTCACAGAAATAATGATTGATTTTGTCCACATCACAGAATGAGAGCCTGGCTATAAAGCTCAGCTTGATGGAAGAGGTGGTCAAGCCACACATCCAACAGGCAGCCAGCAGCTGAGCACAGAGCTTGTGGCTCATGATGAGGGGGTACCTGAGGGGTTTGCAAATGGCCACAAAGCGGTCGTAGGCCATCACGGCCAGCAGAACGTACTCAGTGCAAACAAAAGTCACAAAGAAATGCAGCTGTGCCATGCAGCCCTGGAATGAAATCCTTTTGTCATGAGACAGGACATCTCTGATCATCTTTGGCTCAATGACAGAGACGTACCAGATCTCTAAGAAGGACAGATTCCCTAGGAAGAAATACATGGGTTTTTGCAGGCTGTGGTTACTTCGGATGATGAGAATGATGAGGAAGTTTTCCAACACAGTTAATAAATAAACCAGCAGTAAAACAGAGAAGAGAAGCAGCTGCAGTTCACCAGTGGTTGGAAAACCCAGGAGAATGAAATACATGACTTTGGTTTCATTCCTCCCACCCATTCTGCAGAAGAAAGATGAACCTTATCCACCTGCAATAAATTAATACAATCACACCTAACTACCAGGCTTAAATTCATAGCCATAAGTTACACCACCACTTAAAGACTCTGTAAAAGCTCAGACTTTTTTTTGCTGAGTTTTTAGAAATGAACTTTGTGAAATTTATCTGCTCAATTCAGAATTTTTTCATTTTAAAAATTAAAGCATGCTTTTAAATTTACATTTCATGGAGATAAATATACATTACAAATTTACATTTCATGGAGATAAATATGCATTACAAATCTCACCTTAGACAAATAATGACTGATGCTAATATATTTTCCATCCAGTATAAAGTGACAGGTTATGAGATTACAGACAGACATTCACATCTCCAATGCTTTAGTTTCTACATCTAAACATTTCTAAAGTTATATCATATATATTCCAGGAACTCTAAGAGAAATGTGAAGCACCACAAGGATATACTAATTTTTAAAATAAAAAACCCCTCCAAATACATCTGAAAGAGCCCACTAAAGGTTTCTGTATCTGGCTCTGAGCACACTTACACCTACACAAATCTGTTGAGATGGTACACAGAGATCTCAGATACAGAATAAGTGCAAGCAAATTCCAATTCTGGGTCTGGTTTGTTTGCAGCTAACTCAGATTAATCCTTCAGAAATAAGAGTGGCTCAGCCTGTGCTGTTAAAAACAAAACTGTTCTCAACCTTCTGTAGTGGGAATCCACTGGTCCTGGAGAATGTGATCAGTAGGGTACAGCTGAATGTGGACTGATATGTCAGTGCTGGGATTTATACCAGCACAGAGGAATCAACACTTTGTTTACCTGTGGTGTCTCATGAGGTTTGATTCAGAAATTGTAGTAGCCTCCCAATGGAAGCAATCACAGAAAGAGGAGGGATGTTATTGTTTCCTCTGTGATTCCATGCCGAGCAGAAGAAACTCTGAGGATTTTTTTTTTCTGAGACACTGAACAGTGAAAGAAGACCAGCAAGTGTCTGTTGTTTTTTATAGAGCAGAGGAAAGTAAAAACATACTCTGGGCAGTCTTTTACCAAAAGGTAATCTAGAAAAATATTTTAGTGCCCTAATCTAAATCAATAACCTTAACTGGTAATCACATTTGGAGTGAGTGATTTTGGATAAGTGTGGTTTCACCCACACTGAAGTTATGTTCAGACCCACAAATAGCCAAGCTATGCATTTTCTGAATTTTTTAACACACTGCAAATATGTTCAGAGCAAAAGGAGGATCAGAGATGACATTGATCTGTCCCCTGATGAGATCAGCTGCCTCCCAAACAGAGCTGAGGAGCTGCTGCAGGATTCTGTAGCACAAAGAGTACAAAACCTGATGTGGTCCCCTCCATGCTGCCAGGGGGGAACAGCTGTTTGTAAAATCTCCCTCCAGCTGGTCTCATGGGAATCAGATATCTTCCTTAAGACAGAACCATGACTAAAATGACATTTATTACATTTAAATTACATTTATTACATTAAATTTCATTAATTACATTTAAAATTACTATTATTTTCATACAGTGAAAATAATGGGAGTTTAGCATCTAGGAGAGCTGGAATTACAGAAGTTATTTGGCTGTTGGGGCATACAGTTTGATTTCTTTTGCAAATATGTAAGAATCTAGTGATATTTGATATACCTTATGGTGTGCTGCTGAATTCTAACTTCTGGCCAAAGCCACATGTGCATGCTCAGGAATGTAAGGGCATCTCATGTAGAAGACAGCTTTAAAATAATGTCAGTGCCCGGAGAAGGGAGAGTAGTGTTAGTTCTTACCTCATTTCTGTTAGGCTGGTGAGGATCCAACTACCATGGACCAACTTTGGGATCCCTGCAATTCAAGGAAAATGTGGATAAACTAGAGAGGTGCTTACCAAAGCCTGCTAGGATGTGAAGATATGACTCAGGGTACATGAACCATGAAAAGAAGTTACTGGGTTTGTTCAGTATGGGGTATTGGAGGCTGTGCTGTGGTCTAACAGTGACAAGCTATAAAAAGAGACAAAAACAATTATTTGCAACTCAGTAGCTGCTATTTAGGCCATTGGATGTGAGGTCAGAGCAGTGCTTAAACAGCTTCCCTGAGAGATTTTAGTACCTCTGACACTTTCAGCTCTCAGCTAGACCAAGGCACAGCTGATACAATAGAGACATCAGCAGAGTTATGCTATAAAATTATAAATTATAAATATATTCACATCTGGGGTACTGCACCCAGCTCTTGGCTCCCCTGTGAAGAGTGACATGGATCATCTGCAGAGCATCCATTCCCTGGATAGGACTGAACATTTTGCTCAGTGTTGAAATCTACTCTGTGGGTACCAGATTCACTTCCCTAAACATCAATTTCTCTTGCAGTTTGAGATGCCACAGACTTTTCCATTTGACATCCATACCAAAGAATCATACAAAAACTTGGGTTGGAAAGACAACTTTAATTCCAGAATATTTTAACTCACTCTGCTGTCACAAACATATTTCAGAGTTTGAAGGACTTGTCAGGTCAAGTTTTGCAAAGCTCAGAGATTTCTTGACCTTTCTGGGACTGTGTTGTGATGCTTCATCACTCTATCTTATCTGAATTTAATTTGTTGGAACAAGTTCCTGTTGCTTTTGTCTTTTCAGGCATGCACAATTAAGAATTGCCTCTATCTCCTCTGTAACCCTCTTCAGATGGTGGCAGACTGCAGCTAAAAACCTCCTCAACATTCTCTTTTTCCAGACTAAAAAAACTGCTCCCATCTGTCTCTCTTTGTGTGCTGTGTGCTCCCACCCTTCTGTCATTTGGTAACTCTCTGCTGGAATGTCCATTTTGTCCTTCTTCTAGTGGGAAGTGCCAGACTGGACACAGTAATGTTGATGTAGTCCTGGGTAACAAACAGAGCCCAGGATCATTTGCCATCAGGCCTCCTGGTGCAAGATTTTGTGTCTCTGTGTTAAATTACCTTAAAGTTCTTCCTGGCCCTCTCTTTTGAATGTTCCTTTAGGAAAGATCTGTGTTTAGGCAACTGATTCTTCTCTTAGTGCTTATATCTCCGTATGTGGTGTTCAATGACCACAGGAAAATAACATTTAAAAATCAGGAGGCTAATTTAGCATTTAAAATGGAAATTAAACTGTGCAAATTAACCTTCCTCCCCAAAAGTAAATGTTTGTTTTCTGAATCTGAGCTACTTCCTAAAGTTATATTTGGAGCTAATGAAGAAGAAACTTCTTAGTGGTGGTTCATGGTCTCCTATCACAGCTATCTAAAATGACTGGTTTTATCTGAATTACTGAAGTTCCCATCCTCATTCCTGTGAAGAAAGTTGACATAACTATTTATTTGGTGCCTCAAGTTCTTGAATCCTAGTTTCATATTAAGTTGAATCAAGGTCAGAATGCAATTTTGTTTTTTGATGCATACCAAAAAAATACATTCAGAGAAGTCAATTATGTTTATTGCCTTTTCCACTCCTCGGGAATGATGAGTGATGTGTTCAGCTAGAAAAACCTTTTACATTCACACAGATTCAGAGATTTTAGCTGAACATGCAGATTGACTCCAATAACCAATAATTGGAGAACCCCAATAACCCTTTCTGTCAAAGTAAAAATCTTATTAGTTTTTCAAAGGATTTAGACACATTCAGTTGGAAAATCATCTCCCAAGCATTCATTAGTGGTCAGAGGCAGAAACTCTGAAGAGAGCTGTCCTGCTACACAAGACCTTCAGCAAAGTGTCCTTCACCTCCTGGTTCCTCAGGCAGTAAATGCATGGGTTTAGCATTGGGGTGACAATGGTGTAAATGATGGAGACCAGCTTGTTGAGATCCCTGGAGTCTGCACTCCTGGGCCGAGCGTACATGAAGAGAGTTGCTGAGAAAAAAATGATGACCACAGCCAGGTGAGAAGCACAGGTGGAGAAGGCTTTCTTCCTGTTCTGGGCCTTGGGGATGAGCAGAACAGTTCTGATTATGCAGGTGTAAGAAATGATGATGACAGAGAGGGGGATCAACAAAGTAAACAAGGCCGAGATGAAATCCACCCTCTCAGCAAGGCGCCGCTGGGCGCACGAGAGGTTGAGCAGCGGGCTGATGTCACAGAAGAAGTGGTTGATGACCCCAGGCCCACAGAAGGAGAGCTGGGAAATGAAGGAGATCTTGAGCACAGCTATGAGGAAGCCAAGCAGCCAGGAGGCCGTGGCCAGCTGCAGGCAGGCCCTGTGGCCCATGGCGAGGGCGTAGTGCAGCGGGGCACAGATGGCCACGTAGCGGTCGTAGGCCATGGCAGCCAGCAGGACACACTCAGTGCACACCAGGGCGATGAAAAAGTACAGCTGGGCCATGCAGCTCGTGAGGGAGATGCTCTTGTTCTTCACCACCAAGGTGAGCAGCAGCTTGGGAATGGTGACTGAGATGTAGCAGGCATCCAGGAAAGCGAGGTGGCCCAGGAAAAAGTACATGGGCTTGTGGAGCTGGGGGTGGGTGATGATCAAAGTGATGATGACCATGTTCTCGGTGACAGTCAGCAAATACACGGCCAGGAAAATGACAAACAGCACAGCCTGCAGCTCTCTGGTGGTGGGGAATCCCAGGAGGATGAACTCATGGATGTGGGTATCATTTTCTTGTGCCATGATGACCTTGAAGACCTGGAATGTTGTGGTATTTACATTTTCTAAGACATCCCTTTGATCAGCATTTTTCTCCTGAGAAGCTGCAGAGAAAAAGGAGAACAATTATTATCTCATTTGCTTCTCCTGTGTTTTGCTCATCTGGAATGTGTTTGGAAATTGTTTACTCACAGGTGATTGTTTCATTGGATTGTGGTGTGAGTTGTTTTCACTCATTGGCCAATCAGTGCCAAGCTGTGTCGAGAGTCTGAAAAGAATGATGAGTTTTCATTATTATCTTTTTAGCATTCAGTAAGTATCCTTTCTGTATCATATCACATCATATCATATATCATATAATATAATATATTAGCCTTCTGAGAAAATGCACGGATTCATTATTCCTCCCTGCCACGAAAATCCCTGCAAATACAATAGAATGTATGGGGAGCAAAAAGGAAAGAAATGAGGGAACATTTTGTATTATCTCCCCCCAAGCACCCTCTTTATAATGGATTTGCAAATACACAGTTTAAGTAGACACTCCATACCTAAATAACCACAGTTATTTAATTGACATTTCTCATTCTTTAACCATTCCTTATTATTTAACTTCTGTAGTTTTGTTTTGTTTTGGTTTTTTTTGTGGCCTACAGTAGGATTGGTGATTCGGATCCTGCCTTCAAGAAAATATTTGGGCTTCACTGATTTCCTCACAGACCTTATCTTCACTTAAAACACAGTCAGAGGGGAAGAGACAACATTATTAAATGTGTGTTTGATCTCAGTTTGAGCTACCCCCCAGACAGAAGCACAGTCCTGCACTCATGCACAGCAAACTTGAGCTCTTTTATGTCTCCCTTACTTCTGAATATTTGCAGAAGAAAATAAGTGTTTTCTCTCTCACACAGAGCACTTTAAATAAGTTTGCTAGGGTTAAGGGATATATGCATTTGAGTTTTGCTTTCAAAATTGGAAAGGAAATGTGCAGCTGAAAATTTCTCTCATTTTCAATGGATTGACTAAAATAGGCCACTTCTCCCCCCAAATAACAGTTTTTACATAGCCTTAGACTACAGTAGCCATCCATAATTTTTCTTTTGCATTAATTGATAGAATTAATCTTAATTTGTCACAAAATACCTGAAGTTTGATGTTTATGCCTCTTATTTTCACTTCTTAGGGAAGATTTCAAACAGTTTTTTACATATTCCTGCACATTCCTATCCAACACTCAACTGACTCTCTAGAATGATGTACAGTATTTGTTATTCACAAAATATTTTTCATATAAAACCTTAAGAGAAAAAAAATCCAATAATGTTCTGAAGAAAAATAAATATGTATTTCTATGATATCATTATTTATTTGAGTTTCAAAATATTTATTTCAAATTAGATTTTTCACTTGCATGTGGATAATCTGTGTAGAATCAATCTGATTACATAACTTATGTATTTCATTACAAGTACATCACTGCTGCCAAATAATAAAGTGACAGAATATGAAATACAATTTCATTTCTAAGGATGGCTTTCACATCTCCCAGCCTTCCATGAGGTTTAAACTGTGGTAAATTCTGACAGGAAAGGCAGGTAACTCATTTTCCAGTGTAGCCAGTAGAGATTCAAGCAGTACAAGGAAAAAACCTAGTTTAAGTGATTTAGCATGTTATAGAATACAAACCATAATTGAAAAGTGCCTGAACCAAAAGCATCTCAAAAAGAGAAAAGAAAAATTATAGTTCCCCATTCTGTTATAGGCTTTAAAAAATCCAGATCTACTTTAAAGTACCTTAGAATATTGACCAGCACTACTTTAATTTTAAAAGGGTGATTAATTGGAGCATTTCAGGTACCTTCCTCAACTAACAGATCACTCTCAGGTGGCAGAGAATTTCCATGTTTCAAGAATTAAGCTTTTCAATGTAAAAAAAATGGTGAAATTTTTTTAACATTCTAGTCCACTGAAAAGAGAATAAAAATGCCCTTTTTAACCACATAAACATGCTCAGAAGCACTGCTATTGCATAGAAAACACAGAGACAGAGTGAGGGAAAAGTTATATTCAACTTACACTCTCAACAGAGGTTGTAAGATTTTTAAAAGCACATAAAGTACAATAAGAAATTTCCATATTTCTAGTATTTTAATCTGTTAAATCCAGCTCTGATTTCCTTTCCAAGCAATCCCTCTCTCTCCTCTCACACATTTTGAGAAACACATCCATGTTTCTCTTGAAAAGTGCTCACAGTATCACAGAATCAAAAAATCACAGAATCAAAAAACCACAGAATCACAAAATCATAGAATCCCAGAATCACAAAATCACAGAATCACAGAATCCCAGATTGGTTTGGGTTGGAAGAATTTTAAAACCCATCCCAACCCACCCCTGCCATGGCAGGGACACCTTCCACTATCCCAGGCTGCTCCAAGCCACATCCAGCCTGGCCTTGGGCACTGCCAGGGATCCAGGGGCAGCCCCAGCTGCTGTGGGCACCCTGTGCCAGGGCCTGCCCACCCTGCCAGGGAACAATTCCTGATTCCCAATATTCCATCCATCCCTGCCCTCTGGCAGTGGGAGCCATTCCCTGGGTCCTGTCCTCACCCACCCAGCCCTGTGTGCCTGGGGGGAAGCTGCTTCTCTCTGGTGCCCTGGGAAACTCCAGGGCTGCACGTGCCCCCCAGTGTGCCATTCACATTCTCTGAAAAAATCCCTTCACCCAGGATTTTCCTCCTGGGAAGCTGAGAGGCCTCAGAGAAAAGGAAACCAATTCTTATCTCATTTGCTTCTCCTGTGTTGTGCTCATGTGGAATGTGTTTGGAGATTGTTTACCATTTCCCAGCAAATACAACACCCCAGAGCACAGGAGGCTCCAGGTTTGCAGGTTATCCCCCAAAAAATAAATGCCTTAGAGAGGAACTGGAGCCTGGGTCAGGTAGGTGAGGGGAGATCCCAGGCCCCTGTGTCCCCCAGAGCCAAGAATGCCTCCCCCTCTCTTTCCCAGCCCATGGAGGTTTTTTTCTGGGCAGGGTGAAGTGCCTGGATGGGGTGGCTTTCCCAGCAGCCTCAGACAGGACCTGCCCCCCACTGTCCTGTTACACAGAATTTCTTACACAGCATCCCTGGGAGCTCCCAAACCAGTCCGGTTTTACTTTGGTGCCTGATTCCTTTGTGTGCCCTCAGCAGCAAAAATATCTGAGGGAGCTGGATTTCTCTCCAAGTGCAGCCTGGGCACTTCTGAGCCAGGAGCTGCTCTCAGTTCCCTGCTGGCAATTCCTGGTGCAGGAACTGGGGGTTGAGATGCTCACCCAGGACATGCCCTGGGCAGGGTCCCAAAGCTGCAGCTCACCTGTCTCATGTCACAGCAGCAGGCCCCCAACCAGGTGACAATTAGCATTGACTCCATGATCCACAGAAGGCTGATCAATCTCTTTATTATTACATCATTATTTAGAAACTGTCTATAAATAGGCACAATACAATACTCTTGGACCTAATTGGTTCTCCAGTCCAAACACCATCACCATTGGCTAATTAAGAAACCACCATTTGGTAAACAGATCTCCACAACACATTCCACATGTTGTCAAGTTAAGATAAGAATTATTTATCATTCTTTTCTCTGATCTTCTCACAGCCTTTCCCTGGGAAAGTTCTCTGTTGCTCTCTGTGCCGCAGTGTCACAGCAAAAAGGAGCCATTCATCTCAGCTGGGTGGCCAAAATTTAAGAAGCAAATAATTCAGTGCTCTGCTGAGACATTTTAAAGTGATTGATTTCCCAGCAGGAAAGATGAGGGGCAGGGATCTTCCTTGATCAGGGACTCTTGGAGGGCTCAGGTGCTGGAGAGGAACCTCATGGGTGACTCGTGCCACACCTGCCACTGGGCCTTTACCTGTGGGAGCAAAGGAGTTTGGTCTGGGTTATTCATGGGAGCTGCTAAAACCTGCCAGGATGGGCCAGGGGCTGCTCCTCCTGTCCCCATGGCCAGGGGCTGCTCCCAGGGTGGGAACCTTCACCTGGGCTGGTGGGACCCAGCCCTGTGCCCCACCCTGTGCCCCCCTGTGGGGCTGGGCTCGCTGGGGACAGAGGGGCGCTGGGCTGAGCCCCCACAGAGCCTGGGCTTGGCTTTGCTTCCGAGGCTGGGAGGCCACCAGAGGTGCTGGTGGCTTCTCCACTGTGCTGTGTGGGGTTTGGGTGTGGGATCAGCCCTGCTCCTGCTCCCTGGGGCCACCCCATCCTCTCTGGGCGTCCCCAAAGGGCTCAGAGCAGCACCAGGGGCTGCAAAAGATCCTGAAAAGCCACAGAGAATTCCCATGCCAGGGGCAACACCCATTTTGAGTCTCCCAGTGTAATCTCAGGCAAGGCTGCCCTGCCCCAGGATCTCCCAGCCCATTCCTGCTGCTGCTCCATGGCCGGGGAGGGGCTCAGGGGCTCCAGCCCGGCCACAGGAGAGGGGACAGGGACAGGAGAGGGGACAGGGACAGGAGAGGGACAGGGACAGGAGAGGGGACAGGGACAGGGAGAGGGGACAGGGACAGGAGAGGGACAGGGACAGGGAGAGGGGACAGGGACAGGAGAGGGACAGGGAGAGGGGACAGGGACAGGGAGAGGGGACAGAGGCAGGAGAGGGGACAGGAGAGGGACAGGGGCAGGAGAGGGGACAGGGGCAGGAGCAGAGCTGGGGCTGCTCGCAGCGGCTCCCCGGGACAGGAATGAGCAGAGTCATGGGGCTGCAGAAACCTGAGCCCGGCGCTGATCGCTGGTGGCAGCTGGAGGCAGAGCCACCTCCGGCAGCGGGGACAGCGCTGGGGACCGCGGTGGCAGCACCCGGGCAGCACCACCTGCGTGAGCGGGGACAGCAGCTCTGGCACAGCCCCTGGCACAGGCTGCTCCTGACAGCTCTGCCCACCCCATTGCCAGGGAAACTGAGGCTGCCCGGAGTGACGAGCTCCTCTGAGCCCTCCGAGCTGCCAGAGAGGAGGTGGGAAGGTCAAGGTGTGCCAAGGAAAATATAGGTTGGATTTTAGGAAAAAGTTTTTACAGAAAGATGATAAAGTTCTGGAATGGCTGCCCGGGGAGGTGGTGGAGTCCCCATCCCTGGGTGTGTTTAACAAAGCCTGGATGTGGCACTGGGTGCCAGGGTTGAGTTGAGCTGTTGGGGCTGGGTTGGACTCCATGATCTTGAAGGTCTCTTCCAACCTGGTCACTCTGTGAATTCTGGGAATTCTGTGCTCCTTGCTTTGACACTGAGATTTGGGTTTAAAGGCAGGATTTGTGGCAGGAGAGATAGATCTGACCTGCTCAGAGGGAGGCAGGGTGGAAGAATGTAGGGGTGACTCCAGAGGGTGCTGCTCATGCCTTTGGATGAGAACAGATTGGAGGTGTCACAGGCATGATGGTGGGAACTTGTTGTAATGTAAATATTGACCTTCAGCAGGGTGGAGCAAATCTAGGAAATGAACATTGCAAAAAACTGTCAATCTTTTTTTTTTTTATTTTCTGCTGAGGTTGGGATTAAATAGTGAGACAGTATTTTTTGTTTGGATGAGATGTCTATTAGTTCTTATCTATGTTACAGTCTCACAGAGTGTGAGTTCTGCAGTACTTTAACAAGCTGCCAAATGGCCTCATATCTCTCTTTACAAGGCTTTTTAAGGATAAAATGTCTCATTAAGAAATGATACTTAAATTATTTTTACTTCTAACCTAATAACCAACTACCCATGCTCTGCAATGTGGAGTTTTTTATCCAATTACACAAAACCACCCAAACCCATGGAGAAGGAGGATTAGCCTCTTAATTTGACCTTCTATCTTGTTTTATATATATTACTATATTTTAAAACCTTAAACTCTAAGTTTTCCACCATGTGATATTACACACTTTTATTCAAACTACACACTCATAATCTCAGTTTTATCACTCAATTTTGGAAGCCTTCTCCATGGCCTCAGGTCAATGCAGTGTTCTCCTGGGGATCAGTGCCTGGAGGGACAGAAAGTCTAAAATTCTCAGCAGCCAGGGTTCCAACAAAAAATAATTTAAACAAATGGAAATCTTTATTCTGTGATGTGCACTGGGGCTGCTGTGGGAGGCAGAGCTCTGCTCTGGAACATGGGAGGGGGATCAGAGAGATTGTAAAGATAAATTATTCTGGATTAAATTGAAATTAAAAACTATCATGATGTCAAATAGAACTAAAACATAATACTGCAATCCTTTCTATAAAGTAAAATGAATAAGGATAATCTATTTTTCACAAGGGTGATGGACAAAGGTGAGACCAGCTTAGTATGCTGTACTGCAGGACACTGAGATAATCCCTGCTTGAGGCCTTTTGCTGTATTTAGTGCCAAACCCAGATACTATAATACAAAGGAGTTCATGGTCCTTTTTGGTGGGCCAATATTTACCAAAAAATATGTCTCAAAAGGAGATTTTATTTCATGTTTCAATATAAAGACTGGAATTCACTGTTACTTCTAGTCCTCTTGTCTTATAGTTGCAATTAATGTGTTGTCATTCAAATTGTGTATTAAATTCTATTTTTTAGATTATCCTTATTAATTTTTTTTTAGATTAATGATTGCTGTATTACGTTTTAGTTCTATTTGATATCATGCTAGTTTTTAATTTCAATTTAATCCAGACTAATTTATCTTTACAATCTGACTGCCATGTTTAAGCACACCACTATTTAAATACACAAACTATCCATGAAGATTCAGAAGCACAGATCTATTACATGTAAAAATGTAGACAAAAATCCATCCGTGTAGGCATAAAGAAATTCAGATTAAAAACCAAACTGTAAATTTATTTCTATTTCTTTTTGAATTTAGTCAATTCAAAGCTTGAAAACAAAGCTGGCATAGAAGACAGCATAAATACTGAGATATGTCTAGCACAAGTCAACGTGAATTGTACTGTCAGTGCTGTCTCCTTGCTTACACCACCAATTTGGGAACAACTTTTAGCTTTGATTCAAATGTCTGCCCATTTTGAAAATGACAAATGAGTAGGAAAACATTTCCACTGACGTGGGGACATTGGTTTCTTAGAACCCTCAGCTACAAAAGCGCTGGGTGGTCAAAATTATGAAAAATTGTATTCCATTTTCCCTGTGAGAGATGTATCTGAGACTGCCCAATTTCTTTTTATGCACTGCCACATTTATTACTATAGTAACAACATACAGCTCTCTAATTTGCTTGATTGCAGGCTGGGGATCAGAGAAAAGCAGATTGGTGAAATTTTCAGTAAGATATGAATCTTTCTACTTAAAAAATTGTCCGAGAAGGAACATTCAGTTCTCTGCTGTTGCTATACAACAATGAAGCCATTTTATTTTTTGTCCTCAGCAAGACCAGATGGAAGAAAAAACAAATTACTTTTGCTTTCTTTTAGCTTTTGTTCCTTTTAGTTTTGTCACTGTAAGTATAGAACTTCCAAAAAACTTCCCCAACATTGATGCTTTCTATCCGCTGTTCTTTTTTTAATTTCATTTTGGATTGTTTTATTTTGTCATTGTTGTAACACCGGCAGCTCTAAAATCCAAGATTCCACTTAAATTTGTTTTCTCTTCAAATGCCACATACAAAGAAAGAGGAATCTTCTCATTGCTATCATTGTCTAATGATTTGGGGTTAAGAGAAAATGGATTTACTGAGTTTTTGGCACATACTTTGATCTTTTTAATCTTATGGACAACAAACACCATTTTTATATTATCCTCCTGCACTTTCAGAAGAGTTGGGAGAGCAGGCTTGTGCTGGTAAATTGGAATATCCTGAATTTGTATTTGCCATGTAGGGCAGCAATGACAAATTTTCCTGTGCTCCAGATGTCTCCTGTGGTTACAGACGCCCAGAGAAATTCCCAGAGCAGGATTTCTCCCTCTTTTTCTCTCTATAGATTTGACAGCCTCTGGCAGAACTGCAGGAGAAGCACCCACAGGTTCTTGACTTAGAGATTTACAACCACCCTGGTTGAAATCCAACCACTGCCACCCTCACTTCAAAGCAAAGTGCATTTTTGCCCTGCTGAAGCTAAATCTGTTTTGGTGAATCTATACCATTCAGATTCCATAAAATCAGAAAGCCATTTTTTATGTTATTTTTCACTTGAATGTGAAATGCTGTTATCCTGGGAATGCAAAACAGGAAATGAATTATATTTTGCTTGAGAAGAAAGTATTTTTGATAGGAAAAAAAAAAACAGCTCACTTGCCTGGAGCTGTTATTATGTCTACCAAAACCAAAAGTCCTCTTAAGTTACCCTTAAAACAGCATAATATGCACACAGCAAAAAAATATAAAGCAGAAACTCTGCAAGTTACTCTCCAGTGTAATTCATTTCAGGATCCAGCTCCTCCAAAGTCATTATACACTTGGTAATAGAATGCTCCAAACCAAATACAGGATATGTTTTCTAAAGCCTATTATGGCTGACATCAATAGAGTCAGGAAAGCAGAGATTTCATACAATTTGAATAAACTAATTTAAATGCACTGCATCTGCCCAATGATCAAAACAACGTGTGGGACTGATAAGGCTTTTTGCTTTTTTAGTTTTCCTTTTCATGCTTTCAAGGGTGATTTTTGTACGATTTCCATCCTAATGGCCACTGTTTGTACTTTTTGAAGGAACTCATAAGAGATTTAAGTGAAAAACAAAGAGAGAAATACCAACATCTACATGAAAGTGCAGAGGTCATATAACTTCATGCTGAGTCCTGTATAACCTGAAACTCCATCAAGCAAATTGTCAACAAGGTCTGGAAAATTGCTATGGATGTGAAGGCACCACGCCATGAAGAGGAGGATCAGAAATATGAAGTACAGGATCCTGAAAATCAGGGAATCATAAAATGGTTTGGGTTGGAAAGGACCTTAAAAATCATTCAGATCCATCCCTTGCCATGGGCAGGGACACCTTCCACTATCCCAGGCTGCTCCAAGCCCTGTCCAGCCTGGCCTTGGACATTTCCAGGGATCCAGGGGCACCCACAGCTTCTCTGGGCAACCTGTGCCAGGGCCTCACCACCCTCATAGGGAAGAATTTCTTTCTAAATTCTAACCCAAGTTTCCCCTCTTCAATTTGTAGCCATTCCTCCTTGTCCCAAATCCTTCTCCAACTCTCCTGGAGCCCCTTCAGGCCCTGCAAGGGGCTCTGAGCTTTCCCTGGAGCTTTCTCCTCTCCAGGTGAACATTCCCATCTCTCCCAACATGGATCCAGAGCAAAGTTCTCCAATCCTCAAAGCATCTTCGGCCTCCTCTGGGCTCATTCCAGCAGCCCCACATCCTCCCCATGTTGTGATGAACCCATCACCACCCCAGGCTGTACTACAAGGTTATAATGCACTAAATCCTATACCACAGGCCCATGGGATGATCCCAGTGATAAGGATAAGGCCCAAAATACTCAGGAGATAAGGAGATGAGGTCAAGTCAAGCTTTTCTTTGAAAAGGAGGGAAAATCAGTTCCCTAGCTTGAAACAAGTTCTCCACTTTTAACCCATTTTGTGTTCGTATTTTTTTGGTTGGTTGGTTGGTTGGTTGATTGGTTATTTTGGGGGTGTATTTCTTTTTTTTCTTTTTTTTTTAATACCCATTTTATAAGGTAAAAGAGCACAAGTTTGCACGTGCTAAGGCACAGTGGAAGTGTGCAGCCTAATGGATAGTTTGGAGAGGGTTGTGCTCCACTTCTTAACTCATAGCAGGAGACAGAAGAAGAGTTCAGGATGTGATAGATGTGTCCTAATTTAATCCTTTAAAAAGTAGAGGTCTAATCTTGGGACAGTCACTGCCTTTGACATCCACAGAGGGAAATAAACGCTCCCATGGAATCTTAAAAATTCATCAGATGAGTGAACTCTGGAGGAAACTGCTTCCAGTGACAGAAGAGAGCAGAAGGTGATCATTGATGTCTTCGACAGAAAAAAATACAGAGGATAGAGTTTAATGTCTTCCAGATAAAAAAAAAAAAAAAAAAAGAGTTACTTCCACCAGAATTTACACTCTTCTAAATTTATAGATGTCTGATAGTTTTGTACATGAAGGCACGACCCAAGGTGAAGCAAAGCTCAGGAAAAATGTTCCTTCAGATGAATTCTGGAAGGTGTTTTTCTAGGAGCACAGACATCCACTTCTCCCAATAATTACATTAACTATGAACTGGGTTTGGCACAGAAACAAGTTAATAAGTGTGAACCACTCAGAAGAGATGCTCCTCTAATTTTAATCAGTTTCACATGGGTAGCTGTTAATTTCCTAGTAAAGTGAATAATCCTGTTGGAGAAACACAAATATGTGAGAGTAAACAAGCAGACTATAACCTTCAGCTGAGAGGGAAGGGGAAGGACTTTCAGAGCATGAAGTACAGTGAGTGAAAAATAAGCCATATGCCAGCTATTACCCCTTGATAGTTGCTTTGGATACCAAGGAGCATTACTCTGCCTGTTTGTGCCATGTGAGAAGTGGAATTAAGATTTCAGGAGCACAGTTTATTATTCAGAGAGGCTAATACATATGCATAAGTTAGGAACATCAGTTTTAATAAGGAAATTCATTAGATTACCTAGAAGCATTTTATCAATTTTTATTAAAAATCCAAGTGGTACTCTGTTAAAAATAAATTACTACTGGCTGATAAGCCCCAAATTATTTAACTTCAACCTACTTTGTTATTTAATACAATGAGAATATATGGTTTCTTCAGTGCTTTTGTGAAATGGGGGCTATTAATAAATCTGATTTTTCTTGGCTTTCTCTTCAAGGAGATCTTTAAAATACTTATATATTAATATTGAATTAATTTTTGGGGAGGAGACAGACCCTTAGCTGGACATCACTACCTCTTTTCTACCAAGGGCATGATTTATGCTAACTTATTTCAGGTAAAACTGTGAATATTTCAATACAATTAAGTTGCTGAAGACAAAAGTAGATCCTAAAAGGGGGAGAACTGCAGGCTTGCTCTGCAGTCTCTAAAGCTCCATATTCATAGGATTTCCTATAGATAAAGTATCTTTTGCAGTATTAATTTAATCAGAAATTAGAAGAATTTAGAGGTATTTATGTACCGGAGAGGAGCTCAGGTACCCAACTCCTTTATGGAGGTCTAGACTGCAACACCTAAATTTACACTTCTGGGGCCTTTAGAGAGAGGACCTGAATTGCACCCCTAAAAATAAACACGACAATTTCTGTCCCTCTTTTTCCAAGAAGATATTTTCTCTCAGTCTCATTTAAAGGCCTTAAAATTTTAGAGTTTGGACAATTCAATCTCAGCTTATTATGGATAAAAGAAGACAAAATTAATGATTGGGGGATTTCCTCTAAAACTTTATTACATTCTGAGACATCTGTGGAATAATTTAAATAACCCATTGTTGCGAAGAAATGGTCAAACCTACACTTGTCTATTGTGTTTATTTAATAAAATCCTGTGGCTTTTTAACTCACACAGCATTTCCAACTCCAGCTTTTGTCTGTGGAGATTGCTTGAAACCAGACAGCAGAACATTTTAATGTGCAGTGAGAGTCAGGGGTGTAAGGTCTCTCTTTTTCAAAGAAAATAGGGCAATGAACGTGGAGAAAGATGCTGGTGACAGACTGTGAAAAGGAGCAGGAATGTATCAAGGTCTTTAATTGAGCTCCTTCATTCTTAAAATTAATCCCATGCAGCAGCTCCTTGGCAGGAGTAGCTGGGCTGTTCTGAAGAGCTGTCTGACAGTAACCACAAGGCCATATTAATTCTCCTGACACCTGAAAGCATCAGCCCATCACATGATGACTTCATACTCATTAAAGTCTCTTCTAAACCACCTTTGATAAGCTGCAGGACTGCAGAACAAAGAAGAAATGGACTTGGTGAGATTACTGATCCTAATTTGTAGGACAAGAGTAGAAATTACCACTTTCTATAACTCCCTGAAAAGAGAATGTAGCAAGAAGAGGGTCAGCCTCTTCTCCCAGGCAGCCATGGACAGGAAGAGAGGACCTGGTCTCAAGCTGTGACAGGGGATGTTCAGGCTGGACACCAGAAAGGATTTCTGCACCAAAAGGGTTGTTAAATACTGGAATGTGCTGCTCAGAGAGGTAGCATTCCATTCTAAAATTTTAAGACCTTTGAATTAGACTGAGAGAAAATTTATTCTTGGAAAAAGAGGGACAGAAGTTGTGGTGTTTATTTTTAGGGGTGCAGTTCAAGTCCTCTCTCCAAAGGCTCCAGAAATGTAAATTTAGGTGTTGCAGTCTAGACCTCCATAAAGGAGTTGGGTGCTCAAGCTCTTCTCCAGGTACATAAATACCTCTAAATTCCTCTAATTTCTGATCCAATTAATACTGGAGTCCTCATCCCTGGAGGTGTCCAAGGAATTCCTGGAGGTGGCATTCAGTGCTCTGGGCTGGGGACAAGGTGGGCATTGGGCACAGCTTGGGCTCGATGCTCTTTGAGGGCTTTTCCAACCTCAATGATTCTGTGAAATTCCATTCCATGACCCTTTTTGAGGCTTTTTGTCTTCCTGACTGCAGCATGAAGATGAGGAAGTGTTTGATATTGCCCTTTAGCCAAGAAGTGGTGGTTGGCCATGTCCAAGCTGCTTTGTCAGGTGTGGCGTGAAATGGAGCCCTCTGGGAAAGGAGCCTTTTCCTGATATCCAACCTAAACCTCCACAGAAATCACATGAAAACTCTATTTTCTTTTTTAAAAGGCCAATTTGGCTTCCTTCATAGTTAACGGGAAAAGAGAGAGTTATTTCAGGACAGGCTTTGTTTAATCTATTTTATATATTTATTTGGAAAGGGGTGAGTTGGTCACACAATCCACTGAATCTCCACTGTCAGAGGGAGTCAAAGGTCAACTATAAATATTGAAACTATAAATACCTACACTTTGCATATAAAACCCATATTCCACGTTGAAAATCAGCCAGTCCTCTGGTTCCCAAACAGCCAATCTTGGGGAAAGCAGCAGGCAGCAACCACCATCAGCCTTCCCACCACCAGAATGAGTTCCTTCAGTGGCTGCACTTCCAGCAGGCAGCTCCCAGGAGCAGATAAATGACTCCTCTGGGACATGCCCACAGCCATCTACATTTGGATGGCACAGAACAGCCAAGCATGTAATTCATATTTATGTGCTGTCAGGATTTAAAACCCAATCATTTCTCCCAGTCCAGTGAAAAGACATACAGAAAGAAATTATTTTGCTGAAATTATAGGTTCAACAAATTGAGGCATTTTCTTTTTTTCCTTTTTTTTATCCAGTAACTAGTGGTGAGACTTGAAATTTGTCTCAGCCAAGGAGAGCTAAACCCACGTAAACCTTTCCTAACCACTAGGCTGAAGTCTGGTGGGTTCTATAATTCTCCTGACAATATATTTTTTGTTGTTGTTATTCATGCTAATTACCAGTTACCCATGCTCAAGGAAGGAATAGGATTTGTGGTTAGCTGATGCACCCAGGAGACAGGGAGCTGCATGCTCACCATGCTCTGATGAATGCATACATTACACATATTAATTGGAAGTGGGACTGAAACCTTGCTCCCTTTCCTCCAGTAAGTAACTGGCCTCTGGGGCTCAAAATCACATTTACTAATCTCTCTCTCTCTCTGTGGTCCAATTCATGCTGAATTATTTCATGCAAAGTGGAGCAGCTTAAGGAGAGAGTGGAAACATCTGCTTCCCACACACCAGAGAAGTCCCCAGGAGCTGGGAGCCTGTTGGCTGGAGGATCTTGTGCACACACAGAGGGTTCATCTTTGGGATTATGCCAGGTTTTCTCACCACCAAGGGGGAGGTTCTGCTGCCCAGGTAAAGGGTGGCAGCATTTCCTCCATGGAAGAAAGGATTCCTCTCTATTTTTGCACTTATTTTTGGTTTGTGTGTTTGTGGTTTGTGTGCACAGACAAAAGACTAAGTTGTTAAATTCCAGGAGCATACATAACTGTGAATTCCCCATAAAGAGAAGGCAGGTTCTTACAGTTCAGCATAAAACACTGAAATCCTCCAGATCAGTACACAATTCAAGGGACAAACCTTCTTCAGAGTTACTTTTTGCCCAGCCAACATTTTCCTATGGGCAGGACTGGCTGTTTTAGCTGTCCTTCTGCAATTCCAGCTTGGATGCCTCTGGGTTGTGCTCAGCAGCCTGGCACCTGAGGCCACTGTCACCAGTAGCACATTATCCACCACCCCACATGTGACACAGAGTGATTTATTAACTCTCACACAAGAAGTGTGTGGCAAATGGCAGGGCTGAACCTGTTTCCCTAATGTAATATCTGCTGGACTATGCTTTCTCTGAAAGTTTAAATTTTGAAAGTTTTGACAGCCAGATGCCTTTCGGTTACAATTTAATGTCTCAGAATTCAGTCATGCACATATTGCCCTGGTCAAATTCTGATTTGTGGTATCAAAGACAATTATTTTTCATTTTTTGCTTCCTGGGTAGACAATTTGTAATGTGAAATGTAACTTGACTGTCCTATTTGATGTATTGATGGCTCCTTTCCTACTTCACCTGGAAAAGATTATTATTTTCCTAAAACATTTTTCACATGCAATAAAATGGATTTAGTCCTTTCTTTTCTCCCCCTTATTTTTCTTCTTTTTTTTTAACAGCATACAAGAGACTTCTCATTCTGGTTACTGAAGCTTGAAAGAGAAGAGCAATACCTCCAACAAGGCTCAAGCCCTCAATGGAAATAAAAGTAGCTGAGCAGGACTATTTGGACTAAAAACCCCATTTATTTACACTATTAATTTTATTCTGTGTGGAAGGGTTCAGTCCTCAAAAATTAAAGCCACTCTATACCTAACAAAATAGTATGATTAGCTTTATAAATCTGAACAAACCACAAGGGAGGTGATTCTCCCTCTCTGCTCTGCTCTTATGAGATCTCTCTTCCAGGTCTAGGTTCCCCAATATCAGAAGGATGTGGAGTTGTTGGAGAAAGTCCAGAGGAGGCCACAAAGATGCTCCAAAGATCTCCAAGGGCTGGAGAACCCTTTTATGACTCACCTCTGAGGGATAATGAGTGAGGGTCTTGCTAATTGATCCCTTGAGCGAATTAGAGTGAAACAAAACTGAGTTAAAAGGCAGGTTTATTAAAAAAAAAAAAAAAAGTTGCAGTGGAAAGGAGGTATTTGGTTCCTTTCTGTAAAAATATAAAAATTTAATGAATATGTATGTAGGGGGAAGGGAGGGAGGAAGGAAGGAAAGAAGGAAGTGGTGGAAGGAAGTGGCGGAAGGAATGGAGGGAGGGAGGGAGGGAGGGAGGGAGGGAGGGAGGAAGGAAGGAAGGAAGGAA